>JAASFV010001146.1:0-10870 GCA_023334015.1 Globisporangium paddicum
CAAACAACCGACATCATCACAGCCGAACTGCGCAAGACCACGACAGTAACATGATTATTAGCTCCAACAGCTTTGCGTCCACAAGAGCGGCGCACCTCCAGCTTTTGGTCCTCAACATCTCCAACTCAGCCAGCCACAACACATGGACGTCATGAACACACGTCAAACGAGATCACAACAAAGCTGCCAATCATCTCGCAAACCTAGCAATGGCCTCCAAAGCCTCCAAGACCCTCACAGCCTCCTGTCTCGGCTCGGACCGAGCCCTTTTTCAACGCATTCAAAACCATCTCGACAACGGCATCTCCGGGACACACCTCGCTCACCAAAGCAATTAGGCAGTTCCAGGATTCTTAAAACAACGGTTAAAACCAGTGGAAGAGCAAAAGTTTATGCAAAGTTACGACTTCTCAGTGGAGACGACTATTTTTAGCGGGGTGCAACTAAAATGGCAATTTATCCATACTTTTGTTGCACCAAATTGGCGAAGACGAGCTCCAGTGGCTCGCTGTCGCCTGTCTATTGAGCCACAGAGAGAGAGAGAGAGAGAGTCGCCATGCGCCAGCGCCAGCTCTACGACCAGCTCGTGTGCTTCGTGTGCCCCGACGCGCTCACGAACGCCGAGTGCGTCGCGCTCGAGTGCTGCCTGCGCGACGGCGGCGCCACGGTTGTCACGGACCTAGCCGCGGCCGCGAGCACGACGCACATCGTGTGCCACCCGCTGCAGTACGAGCGCTTCCTCGCACAGCGCAACGAGCGCTTCATCGCGATCGTGCGCCCCGAGTGGGTCTTCAAGACCTTCCTGCTGCAGACGCTCGTGTCCGTGGACCGCTTCAGCGCCAACCCGGCGCTCATTTTCTCGTCGCTCGTGATCTCCGCCGGGCCGATCGACAAGGATCCGCGCAAGGTCATCGACGGCCTTATCGCACACTTTGGCGGCCAGATCGTCGAGAATGAGAGCGACAGCGTCGGCGCGACCCACGTCCTGTCGCTGGACGAGCCGTCGCAGTGCGACGAGCCCCCGCAGCACCAGTGGTTCCGCCTGAGCTATACAGAGAACGACATGCTGCGCAACATGCAGACGTGGCGCAAGTGGCTCTTGGACCGGCCGATCTCGCTCGAATTTGCGCTGCCGAGCTGCGTTGTGGCGTATCTGGGGAAAGCTACAGGCCTGGCGGAGCAGCATCGCGTCAATTACAGTTGGATCGAGGACTGCGTGCGGCGCAAGACGCGCGTGCCCGAGGGCGCCTTTTCCGTCACGAGCACCGATGTGACCGCCAAGAAGGCGCCGAACTGGAAGACGCGGCCAGAGACCCAGATCGAGGATATTGGGCTCGCAGAGTGCGCGCGCGTGTACCAGCCGTCCAAGTCGAATGCGAATGACGATGAGCTCACGTTCGCTCGACGGCCGTCTGCCGAGGTATGCATTATGTTCACGAAACTAGCGTATGTTAAACTTGTAAACACTAACATTCTATGCACTTTCCAATATGATAACGTGATACAGAGGACCGGAGCGCTGCAGGCGACGCTCGGTGGTGCGATCGTGCTCCTGGCGCAGCACATCCCGCCTATGCTAAAGGAGCGTATCTCGGATGTGCTCAAATTGGCCAAGGCCAAGGTTGCGAACGTGCCGCTGGGGGACTCGTACCAGGAGATTGTGAAGAAAGTGGTCGCGAACGCGTCCTTCGTGGTCTGCAGGTACCAGGCGGGCTTTGAGTTCGAAGAGGCCGTGCGCCAGAGCAAGCGGGTCGTGAGCATCTACTGGGTGCTCGCGGGCCACTCGGCTTACGATGGTAAGTCTGCTGTTGTTGTTGTCTCTGGCTGACGATTTATTATACTGATAACATTGTGATGCATTGGTACTGATGCAGACAAGCAGACCGCGTTTCAAGAGTCGATCAGCTGGCCCGTCAAGTCCTTTGGGGGCGTCCCAGGCATGCAGGGCTTCGTCATCACGCTCTCCGGGTATAGCAGCCGCACGACACCCACGCGTGAGGATATCCAGATTGCAATCCACGCCACTGGTGCGTGTATGTTGCCCGTATTGTCACGCACGCACTCGACGCACTTGCTCTGCTTTGAGGCCAAGGGTGAGAAATTCAAAAAGGCGCAGACCTGGCGGTTTGAAAACATCGTGGGTCACCAGGTAAGCTTTCTGTGCGTTCGTGGAGCTTGTAAGCTGGGTCGAGCAGCAATGTGGACTGACATTTTGTGATATTTATTTGACTGTAGTGGCTCTTCCAATGCCTATCAACGTGGCAACACGTACCAGAAGACGAGTTCCGCTTCAAGCTGCCGAAGCTTGCGGACTCGGCAGAAGCAGATACAGTGGCAGCGAAGAGTGTGGGCCAGGCGATCAGCAAGAAGGCAGCAGCGCCGTTACCTTCTGCGACCCCAAATGGAAAAGCTGGGCGATTTGACGTGGACGATATCCTGACGGAGCTGAATGAAACCACGCCAAGCGCCAAGGAGACCAGTGCTGAAGGCGCTGAGAAGGAACAGGAACCGAAAGACGTGGCGTGCAAGCTCTTTGACACTCCATCAGCTGACACCAAGGCGCAGGGGAAGGCAGAGAGTACCAGCAGTGCTGCGAAGAAGGGCAAGAAAGGCAAGAAGAGAGACTCGGTCGAGTTGCCAGAGAACTTTGAGCTACGCATTGGCAAGAAACGAGGCAGTGCTGCAGCAGCTACGACTGCGGACGTGTCGATGGAGCCTGACAACGAAGACGATGTGGGTGGCAGCACAATGGATGGTGACGCCACGGTCGTGACAGCAAAGCCCAAGGTGAATGCGAGGGCGACAAAGGCTGCCGCAAAGAAAGTGGCTGCGAAGTCAACTGCTGCAGCGAAGAAGGCGTCGGCGTCTCTTGTGCAAGCATCAAGCGATGCTCTTGAAGCACTGAGTGCTGGTACAACCCCAGCAAAGAAGGTTTGTGATCCTGTGTCACTCTGATTTCGGTTGGTGTAGAGCTAACCTTGTTGTACTTGTACATCGTTTATTGTTGCAGACGCCTCCGGCAGCTAAAGCAAGTACCAAGAGAAAGCGAGGCCAGTCGCCGCATGATAGCACCAGCGAGCTGCTTGATACCAGCGTCAGTGAGGCGGAGAAATCGGCTGTAGTGGTGGAGGAGACAACACCCAGCGTTAAAGAGACAGCCACAACAAAGAGCAAGAAGGCGAAGGCTTCCGCGCCATCACCTTCAGTCGCAGCGCCTGCGGTGGCAAAGAAAGAAGAATCACCTGCTGCGAAGAAGAAGTCGCCAACTCCTAAGGCAGCAGCTGCGGCAGCGAAGAAAGCCACAAAATCGGCGACGAAGAGCGCTGCTGATTTTGTCTTCCTGCTCACAGGCAGTCGGGAGGAGTCGGCGGTGAACGAGTCGATCATCGCGGCGCTGGGCGGCAAGGCGAGCCAGACGGGGCGCAAGTTCGACCACTCGAGTACACACATCATCTGCAGCGAGCTCAAGCGGACTGAAAAGTTTGTCGCTGGCTGTGCTGGCGGAAAGGTAAGCCCTTTGCATGCCTTGGGCTGAGTTGTACTGGGCCTAATGCGTTTGTGTGTTCGTCCCTTGTCTTTCTATAGTGGATTCTCAAGCCATCGTACCTGGAGGCAAGCTCTGCGGCAGGTCGCTTTGTGGACGAAGCGCCGCACGAATGGGGCGCCATCGCGGGCGACTCGGAGTTTATGGACCCCCGCATCTGGCCCGAGGCGCCGGCCTACTGGCGGAAAGCGCGTGCGGACGGTAAACCAGGCGCGTTCGCGGGCTGGCGCTTCCTTGTGCACCCCAAGTGCGTGCCGCCATCGGACATGTGCGAGCGCATCATCGAAGCAAGCGACGGGCTGGTGGTCGCGCTCACAAAGACGCTCAACCTGACCGAGGCGGCTGAGAGTGCCGCGAGTGACAAGAAGCCGCTGCTGGCGCTTGTGCCAGGCGACTTGCCGACGCGCGACGCGTGGTTCAAGAAGTTCAAAGCGCAGCAGGTCGACACCGTCAATGCGAGTTTTCTCATCGACTACGTCACGAAGGACCAATCAAAGCGGCCAAAGCCCCAAGACTATAGCGCGTAAAGGGAGATATGAAGCCGGAGAACATGAGAGTGTCGATTTTTTTTGTGTGGTGGTGGTGTGTGAGCATGAGACCGATTTACAGCTCGATAAGATCGGCGTCGTCTTTGTATATCTGCAGTGTATCATAGGCAAGCGGTTAATATGCTGAAAGTTTGTTCGTAGCCCATACAAATGAACGAGACTCACACTCGAGAAGTTATGGTAGCCACCCGTGAGCACGCGCACGTCGGGCTTCTTCTCCTGGTCTGCGAGCACGACAAGCATGCGGTTGAGGAACCTGCGCGCGCAGGACGGCCCGCGCACCTGGCTCAGCATGCAGTGGAACACGATCATCTCCTCGTCCCTATACTTGGCAACGATCGCGTCCACGTCGTCGTCGCTGATGAACTTGTCCTCGGACAGGTTGACGGCGGAGCGGATATGGCCGCCGGCAAAGTCTGAGTCGCGCACGTCGATGATGAGAGGGCGCGGCGCGGATGCAGAACGCAGCGTGTCCGCCAGCTGCGTGGCGGTGATGCGCTCGAAGTAGCGCACAGACATGCTCTCCTTGCTGGTGCTTGATAGCTCGTCGTCCGTCTTGTGACGAGCGATGCCAATTTTGCAAGGATCAAGCATTGCGATTCTATCGTGCTCGATTGAAAACTCTCTTATCCCGTGAAACAAAGTTTGCATATATAATATTTTCAGTTTAGCCGGCTATACAGTGTCATATGGATGTTTTATGTGTACCCAAACTGTCACATTAAAAGAACTACCTTTGAAGCAGACACAAATCCAAGAAAGCCAACGAGGGAACATGGGCCAACGAGGGCACCGCGAGCAGCGCCACGCGGAGCTCCTCGCGCGGCTCGCGGACGTGCACACGCAGCAGCAAACGCTGCAGACGCAGGCGCTGGCGTTCATGTCGGACCCGGCGGCGGACGAGAAGCTCGCGCTGCACAAATCGCTGCGCGAGCTGCTGCTGCTCACGCCCGAGGTGACCGTGCTGGGCGCTCAGACCGGGGGCGTCGTCGAGCGCATCGCGAACGCCAACGATGTAGCCGAGAAGATGACGCGCGAGGTGCGGCGCATCGACGTCATCCAATCGCGCATGAGCGCGTGCCTCGCGCAGTCGAGCCAGCTGCTCAACCTGCGCAACGCCATGGTCGGCATCCGGCGCGCGATGCAGCACCGCGCGTACCCCGAAGCCGCCAAGTTTCTCAAGGAGCTCAAGGCCATCGAGCAGCTCATGGTGCTGGACGTTGCAGACAAGCTGCGCATGGACACGATCGAGAACGACCTCAAGGGCATCATCGAGAGCTCCTTCGACGACGGCCTGCGTGCCAGCGACCGCGCCAAGATCCAGCTCTACGCGCCGCTCTTCCAGATTGTGAGCCTCGAGTACGAGGAACGCGGCTTCCAGCAGCTGCTCGCGTACGTCAAGAGTTCGCTGGATGAGCAGCTCTCGGACATGACCAAGGGCTCATTCAGCACCCGCGAACAGATGGACCACCTCACGACGATCTTCAACCAGATCGCCGCCGTCTCCCAGGAGTACGACCAGCTGCTCCAGAGTTGCTTCGCGCGCGTCTCGGGCGCGAACCGCCTCGTCCAGGCGATCTACGGCATCGGCGAAAAATTCGCAGCCGCGGTGCTAAGTGCGTATATGCAACAGCGCAGGTTTCACGACCGGATGCAGGAAGCGAGCGAGCAAAAACCACCACCCTCGAATACTACGACCCCGAGGACATCGCAGAATGCGCAGACGGTAGCGCGTGGTTCGCTCTCGCTTGTGGCTGCAGCTGATGCTGCGAGCAGCACCAGTCATGCCGCAGAAGACGAAATCGCGGTACTGAACGAGCAGCTCAACGAAGTGGCGCTTGTGATCCAGCATACACAGACGTACGAGCGGTTCATGCGCTCACGCGTGGTGCTAGTACATGAGGGAACAAGCAACAACAAGCAAGTCACGCAAGTTCTCCCGCCGAGCCACGAGAGCGAACTAGGCAAGACTGTCCAAGAACTCGCGGGTTACTACTGCTACTTTGAGAATGACCTGTTGAACAAGGCTGCGCGCAAGGCGTTCCACTGGGAGGAGATCCGCCATTCGTCCGGCTCGTCGTCGTCTTCGTTGCTTTCGAATGTAGGCAATGAAGTGCTCACGTTCCCGATCTCGTCCGCGATCGACGAGATCTTCTACGTGTCGCGCAACTCGGGTCTGCGTGCGCTCGCGACGGGCCATGTGGATTGCGCAGCCGGCGTGCTCAACATGATCAACACGGTGTTGCGCGACGAACTCGGCGACACGATGCGCTCGCGCATCCGCAACATGGCCGCGCATGTAAAATTAGTCGACACTGAAGACACGGCGGGCCTTCTCGGAGCCTCAAGTCAGTTGCGCGACCAGATGCAGCAACAGCTCGCCAAATTCAGCAAGAACATGGGGCCAATCCAGCTCCCAACCACAGCAGCTACGGGACTTGCAACCGGAGCAGCAAGTGGCGTGCCTGAGCCGCGCAAAGAATTGGCACCGGACGTCGTCATGAACAGTCTCGAGACGACGGCTGAGTACATTGCGCAGCTCAAGCGCGAGTTTGAGAGCGAGCTCCCACAGGACTTCCCCGATGTGCCCAAGCACATTCTCACGTGCCTCAGCGGCCTCGAGGACTCATCGGCCGAGTTGATGCAGCTGCTGGTCGCGTCGCGCAAGAAGTTGTGCAAGCTCTTTGAGCCAAAGATCATCAGCGCGCTCGGCGGTCTGCTCAGTGCCAACTCCAAGCGACCGCCAGTGCAGTACGAGCTGAGCGAGCAGATGTTCACGTCCAACGAGGCGAACGACCCGTTCGCGCACCACTTTGTGAGCTGCATGCGCGCACTGCTGGGTCCATTCTGCACGACGCTCTCGGCCGCGAACTACAGCAGTCTTGTGGAGATCGTGGCCTCGCGCACGACCGAGATCATCGAGAAGTGGTTCAGCGCCCGCAACGCGCGGTTCAACCAGCTGGGCGCGCTTCAGTTCGACAAGGACGTGCGCGTGCTCAGTGCGTACTTTGGTGAACACTGTGAATGCCGCGAGACCTTTGCGGCGCTTAACCAGATCGCGAGCGTGCTGAATGTGGACGCGCCGGACGACGTGCTCGACTTCTTCGGACGCAAGGCCCGTGGCGTCGAGTGGCAGCTCTCGGCCGCGCGCGTGAAGGAAGTGCTCTCGCGCCGCGTCGACTTTGCAGACACTGTGATTAACAAGCTCAATCTGAGCTTGTAAAGAGGTCCTCCCTAATTAGGATGAATACTTGTTGTGTAGCAAACAAGGTTTGTTTGTTTGCTGAACTTGTGCGCTTGCGTACGCAAATTGTTGTTGTGATGTGATTGCTGTATGCCAAGCCAATGGCTGACTGGTTGACTGACAGTGAATGTATCGTACCAGCGCCATTGATTCCGGAATAAATGGCTAGCGAATGTCACTTGAGCAATGCGCTCGGTGGCTCGGATTTAATCCGATCGCGAGTCTCGTAAATCAGAGTTGCGTTGCTCTGCGTGATGCAATTCTGGTACTGTAGGCTCAACCACAACACACCACTTTTCAAGCTTGCACAAACAACAAGCTTGCACAAACAAGCTTTGAGCGCAAGTCTGCCTGACTTGCGCTCGGGAACAAGCTCAAACAAGCTCTTTTGACTTGCGCTTGCGATCATTCGTGCGCAGGTTTGACAAAACCAGATCCAGATCCAGATGCGACATGCTACACTATTCGGTGGCACCAGTCCTATAAGTGCCATCGAACACTTTAGCATGTCGCATCGTGTGGATGAGTTGTGAGAAACAGGCCAAAAATACCAGTCTGTGTCGAAAAGAGTACCCATTAGCTCGAAACGTGACGAGGCAACGTCTTGTTCTTTCCGTTTCAGTCAGCCCACCAGCCACCATTTCCACAAGTGCGATCCCACCACGAGCACAACCGTCGCTCATTCCCGCTTCGCCCCTGCCGCGCGCACCCGCCAGTCTCCGCTCCTCCACCGCCGCCAGCATGCTGCAGAGCATGCGCTTCGCCCTCTTGGCGCTCAGCCTCGTCGCCGTCGCAACAGCCAAACCAGCCGTCGACTCCCCAAGGTACAGTCACCATCGCGATCTTTTCGAAGAGCTACGTATAACTAATGTGTGTCTCTCTGTATGGGCAGTGAGCTACGCCGCCTCGTGACGCTGTCGCGCCATGGCAGCCGCGCGCCCAACGGCGTCGTGGAACACATTTGCCCGACGAACGTAGACAACCTGCTCGCGTACAAGGTCCCGCTCGAGCAGCTCACGGAGGTCGGCATGCGCCAGATGTTCGCGGCGGGCGAGTACGTGCGCAAAGTCTACGTTGAGGACAAGAAGTTCCTCTCGCCCTCGTTCAACGGCGTCAACCACTCGCACTTCGAGACGTACTTCCGCGCCGACGCCGCGACGCGCTGCTCGCAGAGCGCGACTGCGCTCGGATACGGGCTCTACCCGGACGGCACGGGTCCCAAGGGCTTCCCGCACCAGCCCGTGCCTGTGACCATGCAGCTCCTCAAGAACGAGCACGAGTTCGCGGCGCCCAAGGGTCCCTGCGCGGACACATTGAAGGCAGATCTGAGCGTGTACGCGGAGACGCGCGCACAGCAACTGCTCAAGGAGAATGATGCTGTACTCACCAAGATGGGCGAGATCTGCGGTGTGCCACTCCAGGAAATTCCCAACGTACTGGGCGGTGAGGACCTCGTGCTCGGCGTCAAGGACATCGCCGACATGTTCATCTTTGACCGCGACGAAGAGCTGCCACCAGCGAAGGGCCTGACGTCGGACGTGAGCAACAAGCTCGAGAGCCTCGCGTTCCAGAACCTCATGGAGCGCTACTACTCGACTGACCGCGAGATCACGTACTGGGTCGGCGGCTTCTCGGACCTGCTGCTTGCGAACCTCAACTCGGCTGCGAACCCAACGTCGCCGGCACCGAACCAGTACCGCTACTACTCGTACCACGGTCACCGCGAGCTGCTTCACGGCATGGGCAAGCTGCTCGGCTGGAACTTTAACTTTGAAGGACTTCCAGAGGCGCTCGGCATGACGGCACTGCACCCAGCGACGACGCTCGCGTTCGAGCTCCACGCGCGCAAGAACGACACGGGCGCTGAAACGTACTCGGTGCAGACGTTCATCTGGTCACCCAAGACTGCGCGCGAGCAGGTCAAGCTGGACAAGTGCTCGTCGATGGACTGCCCACTGGACGAGTTCAACGCGATCGTGAAGAACCACGTCGCGAAGACCGGCACGTGGCAGGAGATTTGCAACTACAGCCCGCCAGCCGACCAGCACCTGGCGCTAATCGCTACGAATCCAGGCGCTGTGGCTGCTGGCAGTGAGAGCAGTGGGGATGATGATGATGGTGTGTGGATGAGTCTGTCGAGCTCGTCGCTGATCTTCCTCGCCGTCGCGTTCGCCATCTGCCTCGTGTTCGCCGTCTACAAGGCGGTGGTGCGCATGAACATGTTCCGCAGCCAGGGGTACATTCCCATCTAAGACCAACAACGAGCGAGTGACTGCCGAAGCAGTAGCAAGAAGCGACAGATTTTGTCATCACTAACTACTGCTTTCCAGCTTCCACACAAATACATGTATTAGAAGCGACACTCAAGGCCTTGTCTTCATCTATTCCCAATACCACTCGTTGTCTCTCTAAACAGCCGCCACGCGGAGCTCTGTGAGCTTGGCGACGAGCGCGTCGAGGTTGCTCAGCCCCTTGGCCTTGCCCTGGAAGACGCCATTCTTGCCGCCGCCGCCCTTGCCGTCGATTACCAGCGCCGCGTCTTTGCCGTGCTGCATAATGAAGGACGCAGGCCCCGCGAGCACGAACATGGCCTCGGAGCGCACTTCGCCCGCCGCAAGCACAAATACCGTCTTCTCCTTCGCGTCGCCCAGGTGCATCAGGATCGCCTGCAGGAAGGCCAGGTCGCCGTCCACGCGGTGGTACGGAACCACTGGTGTGGGTGCGTCCGAATCGCTCTTGCTCTGTGCGAGCAGCTCCGAAGCAATGGATGTTGCAAGCTCGTTCTGCAGACTCTTGACCTCTTTCAAAGATGCCTTCTGCGCCACAAGCAGCTTCTCAGTACGAGACGCGTGCTCTTCGGGGCCACAGCTCAAGAGCTTGACCATCGCCTGCTCGCGACGGAACATGCGCGAGAACTCGCGGTTCACGCGCTTGCCAGCGACGAACCAGACGCGCGTCGCCCCTCGTGCGGCTTCGATGTTGAGGATACATAGCGACTGCAGCAGCGACAGGTTGGCCACGTGCGTGCCGCAGCAAGGGTTGGCGTCGATGCCCTCGATGCACACGATGCGCATGGCCTCGGGCATCTGCTCGGCGCTGAACTTGGCCGCGATCTTCTCCCACTCAGCACTGCCGGGGGTCGCGAACTTGGGCGTCATGGCCAGTCCCTCGACGATCGCATTGTTCACGTCCTCTTCGATCTGCAGCAACACGTCCATGGGCACGGTCTTCTGCTTACTCTTGGCGGCCTCCGAGCCGGGAAACGGCACGAGCTCCACGTTGTTGCGCTCCTCGCCCATGGACCACGTGGTCGTGTCGTAGCCGTACTTCTCCGCAATGGCGCTGAACAAATGTTGCGCCGAGTGCTGCTGCATGTGGTCGAAACGACGGGCCCAGTTCACGGTCGCGACCACGCTCTGATCCTTCTCGAACGCAGGCATATCAACAGCTGTGCCATCAGGACTGGCAAGCGGCACGCGGTGGATGCAGCGACCGTCCTTGACGTAGACCTTGTCCACGACGGCGTCGTTGATC
>JAASFV010001147.1:0-10854 GCA_023334015.1 Globisporangium paddicum
CACTCGCGTCCTCAACGAGGCGAGATCTCCTTTGGTTAATAATAAAAAATCTGGCGCGCTGCGTAGCCAGTCGTGTCCATCTCCCTCCACCAATCTCCGCCCATTTTCACGTGCGAGCAGTGTACCCGTACGAGCGAGAGGACGTGGCTGGGTACAGACTGATAGAGAGGGAGAGATAGTCTCATTCGCTCATTGGCACGCACACAATGCCGAGACAGGCTGCCAAGTCGAGGTTTTCGTGAATGACCGACTGTCAACCAAGTTCTGACCCCATTTTCATCCCTTTCTCAGGCAGCCACGAGCTCTTTTCGGATGTGTCCACTCAGCTCGGGATTCGTCCAACACATGCCTGTCGATGAGCGCTGCTTCAACGTCAGCATCGCTTTCATGACGTCATGGCTGCTTCGCAACCTGCCGATGTGGAAGCGATGACGTGAGCGAACCTATGGTATGCAAATGCGAGGGAAGTGTCGGTGCAAACCGCTCCATTGAGGTGCACATTTTACCATTTCTGTGGATGCTCACTTGCTCAGCTCTTGTGGCTGACTTGGTTCTCTCAAAGCAGCTCATCCAGATCCACTTCATGGGCGCTATCTCGTCGCTCTTGAGCTCCAAACCCGTTCGCCCACGTGTCTGAAGACCTCAGAGACGGGTGCGGCGAGCTCGCATCCGGCAGCACGAGCTCGATCTCAACCGAGCCGTAGTCCTTGCGCATCGAGTTGAGCGGGTGGAACGCCGTGAGCGCCAGCGGGAACGCCAGGCGGTTCTTGTACGTGGTCTTCACTTCGTACAGCTCGCTCGTCGGGTCCTCGGCGTCGCACACCAAGTACCACGTGACAGCAGAGAGCACGGCCCGGACGCCAAACGCCCACCTCGTGTTACTGTCTTCGTCATCGCCACTGCTGCTCTTCTCCATGAACGCGCCAACGTCCAAGTGGATCTCCAGCGGCGCCGCCTTGGCCGAGTCTGGACGAATCAGCACCGTGTCCATCTCGTGGTTGGACAAGAACTTGCCCAGGATCTCGTACGAGCTGCCGCCAGACTCGGTTCGATTGCATGCCTATGGAAACCCACAAGCGAGCCACCAGTCGTTAGGTTTAGTTCATAAAGACAAGCCAAATACAAGTGAGAGATTCACGTTTAGGATCTGCTTGGCGATGTCGCGCGTGGTCTCGTCGTACGCGAGTGGCTGGTCTCCTGCAACAGTGTCGTGCTTGCCGATCTGTTCCTTCATGACATTGTGGATCTGACGCTGCAGCGCGTCCACAATCGCGTTGTATCCGACCGTCCCGGCCACAAACTTGCCGTTGATGACCAATTCGTCACGCTTGATATCCTTTGAGTCCTGGAACACCTCGGCCTCCGTGAGCACAGTGATCACTCGCTCAGGCGCTGCGCTCGGGTCTGAGAGTTCCTGCAGATGCTGGAGATAAAGTGACTCGCGCAGCATCGGATCCATATTGAGGCTTGCCACATGTGGAGCTGGTGACTGACTCGTTGGCCGGATCCAGAGGACTGGGATCTTGAGTCGGTGGCCTGGTAGCGACGCGAAAAGCTGCTCAGTCACCTGCTGGAAGAGCGAAATGTCGCCATCACAGGACGCCAGCGCGTGGTGCAGCAGCGCGCTCATCTCGTGGATCTGCTGGCTCTCAGGCTCAGGGATCTTGTCGCTTCGACTCGCAGCCACCTGCACAACACAACGATAGCATTAACACATACAATATTCATATTAAACATATTCAAACTCGTACCCCCCAGTGGCCGGCGATCTGGTGCAGTCGCTCACTAATCTCGGGCACTTGCAGCTCAGCATCGCCAGTCTGCAGCTCCACGTGATAGCCTCTGCGCACCGAGAGCAGGTGCAGCTTGGCCACGAGCGTCAACGCTTCGAGCGCCACAACACGCGCACGGCCAAAGTGGATGCTGCTCGCCGCTTCCTCTGCAACCGCCAGGATTTGCTCATACAGGGCGCTGTCGTCGCCTTCAGTCGCAGCGTCTTGCGCTGAGTGTGACAGTAAGTTCGTTCTACTGGTGCTGGTGGCTTTGCTGGAGAGCGACGGGAGGCAGACCAGGTCCTTCTCCATGTGTTTGAGGTTCCATGTCCACGCAGTTGACTCGGGATCCTCATCTTCGTCGTCTTCTACTGGGAGCTCTGGTGCGAATCTGGTAGTGGAGAGAGTACCAGGAGAGAGAAGAGGCGCTGGCGCATCTGCTGGTGCAGCTGGTGGCACCTCGTGAGACGTGCTGTCGTCCTCCCAGTCGTCCCAGTCCTCCGTGTTCGTCTGCTTCGTCATGATTCTTGTCAAACTGGGGGCATCATTATTTTCGAAAGTATCGTACAGTACTAACCCTTTAATTTAGTATGATTTATTTCTATCCAATCAGTGGGACGATAGCTTTCAATTTCAACGAATCATCGTGCTTCAAAGTGTTTTTATAATATTTGAGAGCTACTACAGTACTTGAAACATCACTCTTTTTAGCCAGAAGAAAGCAGGAAAAGAGCCGCAAGCATGCTGGGCTTCAAGTACGTCGTGGCCAAGTCCAAGGAGCTGCAGGGCAAGCTCGAGCGCACGGCCACGGGCGTCAGCAGTAGCAGCGCAGGCGCTTCCTCTGCGTCCCCCTCGAGCCGCTACAGCGCGCGCGCGGTGCTCAGCACGAGCAGCGCAACTGAGTCAACTGACGCTACCAGTCGCACGCGCGGCGCGTCGAGCCCCACGTCCGGACGCAACGAGGGCGAGTCGTTCCTGACGCTACAGCAGAGGCAGTGGGAGAAGGCGCTGAACAAGCACGAGCAACTGCTGGAGAGGTACGTTTGATGCATTGGCATAAGATATGATGGTTCTTTATTGGACTGACCGGTGTAATATGTTGCTGCAGTGGGGATAAGTTGGGCGATGCGCTCGGCGCTGCGCGCAAGAAGCTGGCGGACCAGGTCGAGAGCGAGCAGTTCATCCAGCAGAACTTCCACCAGGTCGCGAAAGTGCGCGAGCAGATCGCGCGCATGCGGTACGCACGCATGTATTTTATTTTATAATATGTTCTGCAGGCTAAATTTGTGTTGCTCTTAGTTCAGTATGCAAGAACGCACCATGCGGTCTATATATTTACTGACGATAGGCTTGTGTGTGTTTGTTGTTGTTGTTGTATGCATGAGCAGTGGACTCGTTGCGAAGATCGCAGAGGATATTGAAGACGTCGAGCAGTTCCTCGTGTACGTATTCATTATTATTATTGTATGGTTTAGTGCGAGCCATTGCAAAGCTAACGTGACTTTTCTTGTATAAATGTATCAATAGTCAACAGACGGAAGAGTACATGGCAGCGCAGAACGCGTCGTTCGCCTCACGCCAGGTTGGTTTCTGTCTGCTGTGTATTTGTTGCTAGTTATGACTCACATATTATTTATTTATTTTCCATTGCCAGCAAGAAGAAATCGAACTCTTTGAGCTGCGCATCCTGGACGAGAAGGAGGATTTGAAGCGACAGCTGCTCGAAGAGCGGCGCCAGCAGCTCGCGCGGGCCTTTCAGAACGACATCAAGACGTACCAGACGCTCGTGACGTACCAGGGCGAGAGTTTGCCCCAGAGTGCGTATATATTTGTCGCTATGATCTACCATGATCTAAACACGTTAAATTGTGGGGACAGATTATTGATATCATGATTTTGTTTGCTGTGTGACCACCAGCCGTGATTTCCGAGGAAGCCTACACGCCAGTGACTCTCGAGTCGATTGACCTGATCGTCACAGCGGATGCTGAGCAGCTCGACGCGTTCTACCTGTCGGCGTCTGAAGGAGAAGAGTCTGATATCGAGGTGGAAAATCAGGATCCGACGCTCACTCTCAAAATCCAAACTCAGGAGAAACAGGCAGAGTCTGTTGTTGAGAGTACCCAGGTAGAAACGTCCTCTCATGTGCAAGAACAGAAACAGTCAGTGGAGATCGCAGATCTGGGCGCAGAAGAGGAAGAGGAGACAAAGGAGGAAGAGCAAGACGAGGATGACAAGGAAGTAGATACAAAGAGTGTCGAGGAGGCTGTGGTGAGCTTGGCGAGCTAGCCATCTGGTGCTCCTGAAGATTTTGTCGCAGACTTGGCTCCAAACAAGATGTGGATGTGATCTCGCGACCAAGGACGAGATCCTCGTATCTTGCATCACCCCCAGCGAACGTCAGGTATGAATTTATTAATAAACGGGATGGTGCTAAAGAGAGAGCTTGGCTGGCTGGCGGGTGAGAAAAGAAATTGGTTTTGATGTGCTGCCACTGACTGGAGATGTTGCTGTGTGAGTTCAGAAAGCGTAGCCGCATCTCATAGCGTCGCAGGCTCGCAAGTCTGGTGGTCCGTTTCATCGTCATACATCTCGAAAGTCTGAAATTGGTGGTCACAACAGAACATACGACCTCAGAGCCAGACTTCCCACACACAAGCCACCACCACGATGGAGTGCAAAGCTGGCGCCGCCGTGACGATCTCTGAGTCGGACCTGAGCAAGTCGGTGAAGAACCTCAAGGCGACGAAAGGCCGCGAGCACACGGACTCGCTCGAGTACGACTCGCAGATCGCCGACAAACTCGGTACGTGTAACACATGAGCGGCAGCCATCGCGAAAGGCACCTTTGGTAACCGTATTGTGATGTGGTGCTGTCTTTGATTGACAATTGTGCAGCAAAGCTCTATGAGAAGCACGATGCCGACCTGAGAGCGATCTTCAAGGTGTGTCACTGTTGTATTTTGCGGACGTGTCTGTTGATGACTGTCATCCTGACTTGGTCGGGTGTGTAAATAGGAACTGGACGAGAATCCACGCAAGGTGCTCAAGTACCCGCCTACCTCAGCGGACGAATTCGGCATGAGGTACGCGCAGGGCTTCTACACGTACGCGGAAGCCAAGTAGCCGATTCACGCACGATTTCCCAGTACCCAACACGACAAAATATTTACGAGCGCCTACCAAATATCACCAGCCATTCATGCAATTCCTCACGCTCAAACGCTGGAAACTAACCAATGATCATTTAGGCATTGACGATATCAAGGGGGGCGCTGGGTCCACACTCGGTCTCTGGCAATGGGTCAGAACCAGCTTGAGCAGGGGCCGGGGCTTCAACGGTCTCTGCTGGTGCTGCTGTGGTTGTTGGCTCGCCCATACGGGGACTCTTGACTCTGGCGCTACCTGGCGGAGCTCCGACACTCGCTTCACCTGGTAGCACAGCCACAGCGGCTGTGGTGGCGATCGATACGGGTTCAGTCGCAACGAGACTGTCGGTCACAGCTTGCGATATGGCTTTGATCTCGTTGTCGACAGTGTGGCCCTCACCGTTCTGGTCCTGGCCGACAATGTTGATCTCGGTGAGTGCACTGGGAGCAGAGTGCATGCGCTTGGCCGCCGCGACGAGCTCGGTGACTGCGAGTCTATACTTCTGATTTGCCTCGATCGCGTAGATCTTGACGGGCGCCTGCATGGCCTCCCATGTGCGCATCTGGTCGCCTGCCTGGCGCTTCATGTCGTTGATCACGGTCTCCTCTTTCCACTTGCGCACAAGCTCGCCGTCGGCATTCTTGTCAAAGCCCAGCTTTGTCTCGGGAACGAACCGTCTACCCACCGTCTTGCGGAAAAAGTCAGTGAACTCGGGCACCACGCGGAGTTTAGCGGCCGCCATCCGAGGAGAGGTGACAGGAGTGGCCGTCGGTGGCGGCGTTGTCGTGGCTGGTAGTGGCTCAACCGGAGCGGTGGCAAGCGGTTGTTCAGCAGCTCTTGCAGACTTCTGTACGAGCGGCCGCGTCGTCCCAAGTCCCGTCGGTGTCAGTTCAACCACATTGGGATCCTCAGGAGCTAGAGAAGCTACCAGTGGCGGCATCTCTAGGTTAGGCTCGGACGGTGATGACTCAGTTGACTCCGGAGCTTGAGCAGTCCCAGCTGAGGTCGTATCATCCACCGCAGGTGGTGGAGTGGCATTTGCCTCGTTGCCATTGATCTCGTTCACGGTCGGAGCTGTCACTACTGCTGCTGCTGGTGAGTCGACTGGGACCTCTCCACCTAACACTGGCACAAGAGAGGCCACTGGTAGCTCAGAAACGGTGGTGTCGACGGCGACCTTGGCGGATTTCTGCGCCTTGGTCTTCTTCTTTGTGCTGCCACCAGCTCTCCGCTTGATGAATCGCTCGAGCTTAGGCTGGAGCCGCTTCCAGATCGCTCGGATGATGAGGAAGAGTGTGCGCTTGAGGATCGGTAGCAGCACCTGGAGCCAGAGCGTCGAGACGAAAATGCCCACGAGCACGATGATGAAAAACACGAACATGGTCATGACGCTCGAGTGCACGATCTTGACCATGAAGCCGTTCTGGCCGAGAATGTCGACCTTGCTCGCCTTCGCCATGAACGTGTCGTAGAGTGCGTTCGGGTCGCTCGAGTTGGCCGGCGCCGTGTAGCCAAATAACTTGAGTGTACGCGTGAGGTCGATCGTGGGCGACTGCATGAGCTTCGTGTTCCCGTACATCCATGTTGAGAAGGCGAGGTGGAGCACGAGCGTCCAGGGCAAGATGTCGAGCGCGATCTCGCCGAGCTCCTCGTCATAGGCCGTCTTGATACTGTACAGGTAGATGATCGAGAGCTTGTCAAACCAGTACGTGCCCGCGGCCGCCACGGCGCCAATAAAGAGCAGGATTGGCGAGCCACCGCAGAAGACCATGGTCACGAAGACCGAGTTAAGAATCATTGGGTATCGCACCGAGATATCGAACTGCGGGCCCGCGTAGAGTTTGTTCATCTGGTCCTGGGTACGGATCTTCCTGCGCTTGAGCGCACGCAGCAGCGGTGAGAGGACGAACATCTGTGCGAAGAGGATGCCCTGTGGCACGAAGGCGTTGATAAGCATCGTCATGGTGATGCCCATGCCCACGGTCGGGTACCACTCACGCTCAAAGTCGCGGTACTTGCCCTTGAAGAGCTCCTTGGCGAGCGGCACCTGGGAGACGCCGATGGCCGAGTTGACGATCAGCACGATGATGGCCGTGTTGAGGAACTGCGCGCTGAACATTTTGACCGCAATCGCTGACGCCTTGGCGGATTCGCTCGAGTGGCGCTCAAAGTCGGCGAAGCGGCGCAGGATAGCCTTAAGCAGCAGGTTGACGAGCACGACGACGCCCGCGGCGACGATGATGAACGCGTTCTTGGCCAAGTAGTCCGTGATGAAGTTTCGGCACGGAAGGTACGTCTGCCAGAGGTTCTGTGGCCCGTCGAAGAACCCAAACTCGTCGATACTCGTCGTCAGCGCGTTTGTGCAGAAGCAATAGAGGATGTGGCTCTCGAGGTACGTCTCGCAAATGTCCCCTTTGTCAATCATGTCCTGGTCAAAGCAGGGAAGCGTGCTGCACGTGACGCTGCTCGTCTCCGAGACACAGGGATTAACGCAGCGCTTCGGAGAGGGGTTGGCCTCGGTGGTAAGCGCTGGGTTACTGAAGTTGAAGTCGCGGATGATCCCATTCTTGTATGCAATGTGGTACCGCGTCTCGCCACTAGCTCCGAGCGCACATGTCTTGTTCTGGTCCCACGCGAGGTCCCAAGTGAGCCGCGAGTTCGAGTCGAACGAGTCGCTCGCGTAGAAGACCTGAGGTAATGACCATTCGCAGAGCCCTGCCGGAGGCATCTTGGCCTTGAACGTCGCCTGCGCTGACTGCGCGCCCGAGATGATCGCGCACGAGAAGAGCAGCAGCAGGAACGTGACAAAGTTGGTGAGCGACCGACGGTAGAACCGGCCGCGGTCGGTGATCTCGAGGTTCTCCCAGAGGATGTTGGACGGCTCGGGCGCCGGCTGCACGAGCAACGGGTACTTGTTGTCGCGGAACCGCAGCGCCCTCGGTTGGTATCGATGCGGGAAGAACCAGTCGGACTTGCGGTAGTCCCGCAGACACCGGCGCTTGGACTCGAGGTTATTGAACACGACAAAGGCGCACTGACACGCGTCAAGGTTGAATGCCTGTTCTGTGGCGGTTGCGGCCTTGCGCGCTGCCTTGAGCGCCAGCTTTCTCTTCTCTTTGTTCGTGGTGGGTCCTTCAGGCTCGACCTTGTTGGAACCTGACGGGTTCTTGACTGAGGTACTGGGGTCAGTCTGCTTCAAGGCCTTGATCTTGCTGGTCTTCTTCCCCAAGCTCGTGTTGAGCAACTCGAGCTTCTTCTTGGCGTCCTGAAGCAGCTTCTCGTCTGCTGGCTTGAACGCCAGCTTCTTGTTACCCGGGACCGCGTTCTGCTTCTCCAATTCGAGGATTGCGATGAGCTCTTGGGTCTCCGCGATGCCCTTGGTGAGCGCCTCCATGCTCAGAAATGTGCGCAGCAGACCGCCCGTCGGATGGCCGATGCTCACCTCAGCGACCCATGTCTCCAGGTACATTTGCCTGTTCGTGCTGCTCGTACCAGCCAAGTGGTCGAGATTCTTCACGACGCCGACGTTCTTGATGTCCTTGATCTTGTTGAGAGCCTTGGCGACCTTGCGACGCCGTCCCCAACAGCAGCTGAGCCAGAGCGGGAAGTACTCGTCGTCCTTGGTGAGGTCGTAGAGTCCATTGAAGTGGTTCAGGATCTCCTTCTCCTGGGCATCTGGTGGCAATCCGCGGACGTAGACTGCATACTTGCCAGGCGTCAGGTTCTCCGTCATGTGGAGCTCGATGGCCTGCTTGGCCTTGTACCGGAAGACCAAGTAGAAGACCAGGAAGCAGGCCGAGTAGACACAGTCGGAGATCGTGATGATCCACGAGACCGTGTGCGGATCGCTTGTGAACGGCGTGTCGACTGTGGTCCAGTTGCAGTCGATGTAGCCCTTGGGTAGACACATGCGCGGGTCCTTGGCAAAGTCGTCGTTCACGCCCTGGTTGCCCAGCGACGCGTACGCGAGCTGCAGCGGGTCCACGAGCTTGTCGGTCACGCCGTTGCCGTAGTAGTTGACCGTGATCGTCGGTAGCGCGATCACGCCCATGACGAGGAAGACCACACTCAGGTACTTTGTGAGCATGAAGTAGAGCTGCATCCCAATGCCAAGCGCACCAATGTCCTGCATGTTGGCGTCAAAGACCGACTTGTTACCGGCAGCGAGGCGGTCGAGCTTGGCCAAAGCTTTGGCTCGCTTCGCCATAGCCGCGTAGTCTTTGCTGCTAAGCTGTGGGGCCAACGGAGGCGGTGGTGCTGAGGCTGGGACAGCCATTGCCGCGGTGATAGAGTCGAGGGGTCCCGCTTGATTGGGTTCAAACGTGGCTCTCGCTATCGCATCGTTGGTTCTGGGTGAGGCCGACACTGTTGGAACTGGTGGACCTGAGTCCACGTTTTGGTCCTGCTCGCTCTCGCCGATCGCGATCTCGAAGGCGTCGCCGTTGGATTTGACTCGCGGTGTCACTCGTGATGAGTGAGGAGCACTCGTTGTGATGCTTCCCGGAGTACCAGCAGCAACAGCGGGCTCAGTCCCAGGCTTAGCGTCTGGAATCCTTGCTGAGACTTTGGGTAGTGCTGGATCGGGGACAGCACGAGGGCTAGTGACTGGTGGATCAACCTGTTGACTGAGGGTATCAGACTGGCTTGACTCTATCGTATCAGGAGACACTGTTGATGCTGGCGAGTCGTTCCTGAGAGGCTCTTGAGTTGTTGCTGCTGTCTTGGTGTTGAACACAGCGGACGGCATCCTCGCATGGTCAATCTCGACTGGCGGCGGTGTCTTGGGCTTCTCGATCGCGCCGTTCACGGGGTCGTCCGGTACGATGAGCGTCGGCAGCGAACCCAACGACGAGTCCATCAGCATCTCCATCCTATTTGAACTTTCTAGCTTTGCTGGCAACCAAACAAGCTCGATCGACCTGCACCTGCACACACAGTCAATGACGAATAGCTTGGCTCACACAGCGCGTCGTTTGGGCTCTTGGAGTTTCACAAGCACTCATGAACTGAGTGGCGAGCCCATTCCCAAGATATCCCCGAAACTAATCCCCTGAGCAGGGGGATGTCGGTTACTGCATATTTACGAGGCCACACATACGACCAGAAGCAATAAAGAGAACCTATCTTGGCAGTCCTACTCAAAGCCCTGGACGATACAACTATCTTCCACCACAGAGAGCAGGTGGAACAGAAGCCACTGGCAAACAACAAACGATACGTGTTCTATACGACGAGAAAGTGAAATAGAAAGATGAGGAAGCAATAGAGCTTGTTACTTACAGGATGTTGAGGCTGCGGCACTGCGTCAAGCCCTAGAGGATGCAGACGCCGTCGCCGTTGGGCGTGATCATGACGATGCTCGAGAAGCGCGTGCCAAGCGGGTCACTGTACACGCTCGGCGTCGAGTCGCGCGGGTCGGCCGTGGTCACCGAGATCTGGGGATCGCTCTCCTCAAGTCGGCGCTTCTGCACGTAGACTGCGATGACCGCGATGGCGACGATGCCAGCGCACCCCATGGCCGCGGTCAGCGCCTGGATGGACCAGCCCTGCTGGCCGCTGACCTCGCGCGCACGCTTGGCCTGGGCCTCCTGGGTTTCGAGCTCCTTGGCCTTGCTAGCGCTCGAGCTCGACGTTGCGCTCGGGCTCGGACTCGGCACGGGTGCAGCGGTCTGCTGGTGCGAGAGGTCCGGGGCCATCACGGGTGCGTTGTTGTTGGTATCCGCGTCGCCGACATTCGGGCCGTTGCTCGAGGACGAGGACGACGAGGCTGAGGACGAGTTGGAGCTTCCGATGGTTCCGCTGAATGAAGAGGCCGACGAGCCGTGGCCCACGTCCTCGGTATCGCTCAGGCTGCTGCCGTGCGCCACGCCACCCGCGTCGTCCACCGATGGGAGATGACTGGCTGCAGGCGCCACGATGGTCGAGTTGGAGA
>JAASFV010001148.1:0-10850 GCA_023334015.1 Globisporangium paddicum
TGCTGCCAAAGCAGCACAACTTGCTGCCGATCGACTACGCGGCCGACTACCCAAAGCTCCTGAAGCTTGTGGACAGCGTCGCCAACGTGCCGTCGATCGCAGAGTACATGCGCGTGCGCAGCCAGCACGAGACCATGTTTTAATATATGAACGAGTGAGAGTGTGCACATTTAATTCACGTGTATACAAAGTCAAAGAAAGACGATGCTGGCGTATCTGTTCTCGCTACGGCAGCATGACATCTGTATGCCTTGCTTCCAATCTAGTTTGGCGTGTCGACGCCGGCGCGCACGCCGCCGCGCACAAGCAGGTCAGCGATGTCGTCGCGCGAGACGAGGTTGGACGCGCGCACATCCTTGACGAGCTGTTGCACCTTCTTCTCCTGCTTGAGGTACTGGATCGCGACGTTGGCCAAGTTCGAGTCCGGGAGCGCCTCGGTGAACTGCAGGCCCTCGCGGTACACGATCTTGCTCGCGAGGCTCGCGGCCACGATGCACTTGATGTACGAGAGCGGCACGTTCTGGTGCACGCGGTCGAGCGCCACCTCCTTGAGCTTGGGCGGCAGGTGGTCCTCGATGAGCGTGTACAAGATCTGCTTGTCCTCTTCGGTCACGTCATCGAACTTCTCGAGGATCGAGTCGTGCACGCGGATGATCGCGCGACTGATGCGCTCACTCGACGGTGGCAGCGCCGCGTTCGGGTTCTTCTTGTACTCGCGGAAGAGTAGCTGCGCCTCCACGCGCGCCAGGTGGCGCAACTTGGTCACGACGTCCTCGACGAGCTCCTTCTTCACGCTCAGGAACTCATCAGTCTCCAAGAGCATGCTGGCGATAATCTCGTACGAGCTGCAGACGACACCACACTTGTTGGCCGACGAGTCCTTCACAATCACGACACCGGCCTCGTCGAAGAGCAGCTGACGAGCCTCTGGGGTGATGAACAGGTTCGCGCCCTCGACGATTAGCTTGGACGACGGCTTGCCGTCCGCGTCCAGGTAGTCGCGCCAGTTGTTCTCGTTGATCGTGTTCGGGCGACCGCCGGCTGGGATGAACAGGTCGCTCTTCACGCGGTTGTGGAGCGAGTTACGCGCGCGGATGCCCTCCTGCGTGCTCACGTCGTGGTAGATGCCGTTCGCGCCGACCTTGTCCTTGGCGTAGTCCGAGAGCGGCAGCGAGTTCTCCACGAGTCGCATCAGCTCGTCCATGTTAAGTCCATCCGGGTTCTCCACGACGCCCGTGCCGTCGCAGATGCCCACCACGCGCACGTTCGAGCCGTACTCGCGGTTCAGGATCTTGATCACGTTGCCCGCGACATCGCCGTCCGTGCCACCGGTGATCTTCACCGTGAACGGCTGGTTCGTCGGGTCGATGTTCTGCGAGCGCAGCGCAACGTCAGCGAACACCGCGACACCCTCGCTCGTGACACCGTAGACCTTGTGGTTGATGCCAGCGTCCGGCTTGGAGCTGATGAACGCACGTGGGATCGGGTAGCCACGGTAGGCAGCGCGCTTGGTCATCCAGACAATATCCGATGGGATGATGTTCTCATCTGGGCCCAAGTAGATGAGCTCGTCCTTGCCGTAGTAGTCGACAATGTTCGCCTTCACTTCCTCATCGGTCGTGTTGAGGTCCAAGAGAGCGTCCGAGAACGCCTTGACGCTCTTGCGGATGATGAAGTCGCGTGGCGCAAAGTCGCCGACTGGTCCGACGATCGGGTCGCAGAGCACGACAGCCTTCGAGCCGCCTTCTGGGATGTCCTTGTTCTTGAGCTGCTGCGCAAACGCGAGGTTGTACGCCTCGTTGAACTGACGCGCGCTCTCGAGGCCGTGGGCGTCCTTCGAGTTCGGGTACACCATACGGAGGCCACCACGAGAAATGTCGCGGAAGCGCACGTGGAAGCCCTTGAAGCGGCGGCCGTAGATGAAGAACACGCCGTACGGGGTCTCCGTGCCGACCGTGCCGTGGCCAATGATCTTTGGGTCCATGCGCAGAGCCAGCGCGTAACGGTTGCGCACATACTTGTTGGTGCGGAGCGTGCCAGCGACGGCATCCGCCATGGTGTTAAGCAGCTGAATCGAGTCCTCCGCCTCGACGTTGCGGCGAATGTCGACCTTGAGCGCCGCGACCTTCTCCTCAAGCTGCTCTGGCGTCAGCTTCTTCAGCGACGGGTCAAACTTCTCAGTGAACAGGTCCGCGATGCGCGACGCCCATGGCAGGTGCGATGGGTGCTCAAGCACCTCAATGATGCGGTTGAGCGAGTACGCGAACGGATCCTTCTTGGCCATCATGCCGTGAACCATGTTGGCGTACGCGTAGATGATCTCGGCGCGCGAGAGACCAAGGTCTGGGTGCTTCATGGTCAGGCGCAGCGGCTTGTCGTCGACCCACTTGAGGTACTTCAAGTTGCCAGCGATCTTGTTCCATTCAAACTCCTTGTCCGCGGCCTCAGCCGACGGTTGCACGAGGATGCGGATCATGGACACGTGGCCGTTGCCGGCCTTCTTGTCGTCGACGACGTCCAAGTGGGCGCGCACGACGTTGAGCTCACACAGGCCCAAGTAGGTCGCGGCCTTCTGGATCGCGCTCTTCGCAAGCACGTTTGCCGAGGCGATCGTGAGCATCGTCTGCGGCAGCTTGCCACCGCTGAGCTTGTTCTCGTCGCTGCGGTTCTCCCAGCCGTGCTCGACGTCGACAGCGACACCCTCCGTGCCCTGGACGCGGTGGAAGAGCGAGATCTGCGTGGCGATGCGGCGCGGGTTGCTGAACTGGACGTACATGGCGTTGCAACGGTGGAGGTAGTCGTCCACAGCAGCAGGTTCGAAGTGCGACGACGGCGCTGGGTAGCCCTCCTTGCCCAAGAACTTGCCCTTCTGCAGGTCGGCCATGAAGCTCTGGATGGCGTCACGCGCCTCCTTCTCCTCTGGCGTCTTGCCCGTGAATGGCTCTATAGGTCACCAAGTAACAAAGAGAGCAACAGTTAGCGTCGCATGCTTCACACAGCAGAACTTTCTAGAAATGACTCAATAGTGAACTTACCCTGCTTGCCGAAGCGGAAGATGTCGAGGCCCAGGGTGTCGTCGATCGAGGTGAAGATCTTGACGCGCGCGAGCTCGGCGCCGTCAATGTTCTTCGGCAGCTGCTCGAGCACGTTGGCGAGCAGGCCCGGGTAGTTGGCGCCCGAGCGAATGTACGAGTAGACCTTGTCGTCCGGCGAGCGGAGCATCACCTCGGGCTGCTGTGCGTTCACGAGCGCCGTGATGGCGTTGAGGTGCTGCAGACGCTCCTTCTCGTTGATGGCGCGGAAGTATGCGGGCGGCATGTTCTCCAAAAACCACGGCACGGTCTTGCCCGCCGCGTCCTTCTGGAAGCCGTTGAGCGCCTCGAGGAGCTCCTTGCTCTCGCCGCTCTGCATTATGATGCGCGTATCAGAGAGATACAGAGACGCAATAATTAGGTATCATGTAGAATGCATGCAGAGGGGGAAAGCGTGCGTTACCTGCGTGGCGAAGGTGTTGACGAGCACGGCCAGGGGGCTGCAGCTCGTGCGCGGCGCCAAGGCGGCGGAGCGCTGCAGCTGGCGGAACTTGGTCGCTTGCAGCATCTCGTGTGGCTGGAGAGAGAGAGAGAAGGGGGGGGGTGGCGGGCACGCGGAAGATCGGGATCTGACGGCCGAGAAGAGAGAGCGGACGGCTGGATGGTGCTTGGGCAAATTTGGCTTTGTGGCTCGCTGTTTGAAGTGGAGCTGGTGCTTTGAATAGAAGACCCCCTAGCCCTCATCCACTGCTTGGGGGACGTGGGTGTTATACACAGTGGTAAGATTGCATAGATGGACAATAAATTCTGCTCACATGCGACTTTACTAGCACCTGTCACATTGTATTGACGACATTGTGGACACTGAGGTTAGCAGCTGCGCTTGAAGTATCCGGTTCGTCCACACTGTCCAAGTTCAAGCGCGCCGGACCAATGACCGAGTCCGGTGCGCGCGCGAGCCAACAAGATTCTGGCAAGAAACCGGACAAGAGCGAATGGCTCTCGGACCCTAGACAAGTCGGCTCGGATTGCGGCGGATAGGTGTGCAGTTGCACACAATTTGTTGGGTCTGTGTCGAATGGCCGTGGCCACTCAATCAGGTGCGTCACACACGCGCAAACATGCACGTGGTCCGAAAACCCAAAAGATTCCTGGCTGGCTCCATTTGACAACCAGTGTCAAGGTCTCGATCTGCGGTCGTTGAGAGCCCAAGCTGGTCGCTGAGATCCGAGTCTTACTGGGCTCCAAGGCTCGCAACACTGCGCCTATGGAGAAACCTACAACCACGTCCACACGCAGCTTCGCTTGCAAGTCCCATTGGCAAACAAGCGTCCACGTGGCCGAGCCAGTCTGCTTGATTTGCATGCGGCAAATCACGTTTGTGAGATGAGATTCGCCCTTCTTCAAGTTGCCCGATGAGACGCGCCGTGTGACTGTCACATATGTGGTGTGTCCACACATTTCTACCGTCCAATTGACAAAAAAAGACGTACACTCGCCACCGACTGGACGGTGGCAGTAGCCCGCGTCTGTTGAAGTTGCATCGTCACCAGATTGCGCAATGGCCCATAGCGATGACGCGATGACACCAGGCGACAGCCGCAGCACTGCAGACGCGCCTGACGACGGCGGCGACGCTCTGCAGCTCCCAGCGGAGCCTCCTGCAGACAGCAGCCGATCTGGCTCCGACCGCGGTTCTCTCCATGTCGCACAGGCGGATGCAAAAGCACTCGATGTGGCGGAGCCTGTGAATGCGGAATTGGATGCTGGTGCAGCTGTTTTCGACGCTGATGTGGCCATCTTGCGCGAAGACACGAGACGCTTCCTCGAGCAGATTGACGCGCTCCCGACGACGGTCGACGCGTCTTCTGAGCATCCGTTGGATGGATCGATGAGCGTGCGGACGTGGGCAGAGCGCTCGCAATGGCAGCACGCAGGTCTCGCAGATCACGCGCACGACTCGGTCTTCGTCCCCATGCAGGTCGAAATTGATGAACAAGGCTTGTTCTGCGCGATCCCGTACCAGGACGGCGTCTATCGAGGTCAAGTAGAAGAAGCTGCTGACGGCACCCGGATGCAGCTGAGCACGGACGCGGAAGATCGAGCGACGAGCCTGGAGGACGAGCCGCCGGTGCTGATTCCGCACGGCTTCGGCGTCTGGACAAGTGCAGACGGAGCGTGTCGATACGGCCAGTGGATTCACGGTAAGCAAAAGGGCGTGGGTACGCAGCAGCACCGCGGCGTCCTGCTGTACGAGGGCGAGTGGACAAACGACTCACCGACTGGTGTTGGCGTCGGCACGTTTGCAAATGGAAGCGTATTCGTAGGGCAATGGCTGAAAGGGCGACCGTATGGACTCGGCTCATTGCGAGTCGTCGAGGAAGAGATGACAGTGATCGAGGAGCAACGTCCAAGTCTCGGCTGGTTCTACGGTACACGATGTCTCCAAGCATGCCATCGCAGCTCAGGGGATACCGATGAAGGCGAGAAGGCCGCACGATCAGCTCCTCACGGCATCCGAGCTTCAGTGCCGTCCAAGTTTGCAGAGCAGCCACTGTGCGGCCTCTACGTAGCCGCCATGCGTCTCGAACACTGGCGCATTTCAACATTCCAGCGAGTCCTCGATCATTGGCGTCTCGTGTGCTGTGAACAGGCTGTCGAGAGCGCAAAACAGAGCCGGTTGCTAGCAATGATCGCGTGGCAGAAAGCCCACGCCGCGCAGCAAAATGCGATCGAGAAGAACATTCTGCAAC
This sequence comes from Globisporangium paddicum, assembly GCA_023334015.1. Lineage (NCBI taxonomy): Eukaryota > Oomycota > Peronosporomycetes > Pythiales > Pythiaceae > Globisporangium > Globisporangium paddicum. The sequence continues at coordinate 5,786 of JAASFV010001148.1, forward strand.
GCGTGGAGCAACACAAGTCTGATGACCACGGACTCGTACAGGTCACGCTCAAGAGTCGAGAGAAGCACGCGCGAGTAGCGCATGTGCGGCACTTCCACGAACAGCGCCGTGCGACGTCCGAGTTCCAATGTGAACTGGCAAGATGCTGTGTCGATACGCAACAGGATACGGTTGACCTCATGGAAGGTGAACTAACTGCGATCGTCAGCTTGCTCGAAGAAGCCAAGCAGGCACAAGCCGACTGTAGCGCGCACAGTCACCAGTTGCAGCTGGTCAAGAGGCAAATCGAGAACGTGTCGCTTAAGGCCAACGAAGTTCGACTCCAACAAGAACGAGAACGCATCAGCATCGCGAGAGTAGCATCCTTCAGTGGAACAGGGGTATCCAGACCAGCAACTTTGACATTCCCAGGTACACCAGCCCCGATGACCCCAGGGATCACGAGACGCAGCACAAAGAGATTGCTCCATTTCGATCTGAAGGCTTCAGGCGGCAATCAGACTGAGAGCGACGTCATGATCGTCAATCCGGACTACGTCTGCGATGTCCCTGGTTGCGAGTGCGGCATCCCACGAGACGTATTTATGCGTATCGGAGCGGCGTTGAATGGGGAGTCATAGTTGAACAATGCAAGAACAGTGCAAGCTGGACAACGAGCTCGTACGATCCAGTTCAGCTTGATGAAGTCGAGGGGGCATCATGGGACGTGAAGATAACGCGGTAATGTGCTGTCTGAAGTCTGTCTGGGAAGTAGATAATTATAGTAACGTGTGTTATTGATACATGCAGGTTTTGGCTGCGGAACTGTACTCCGCCATCGAGAATTTGGGCAGGAGCACGAGTGAAAGAAAATCAGCAGCGACGGCAGACGAGTAGCGAGCATGAAGGTGTCCGTCGTGCCACAGAAGGTCCTGGATTTGTGTCGACGTTTCCTGGCTTTCTCAGAGCGCATTGAGTGGTACCTGCGCGACCTGGAAGACGAAGACGGCGACTCTCAAGCGAAGACGCCCAGCTGGTTGAAGGACATATGCAGACCCAACGCATTCGAAATCGATGTGCACCTGAAAGATACCCCAGTCACCTGTGATAGCAGACCCACTAAAGATGAACCCGATGAACGAGGCAACGGCTCGCAGTGCATTGATGTATACAAGGACATCCGTTTACTTCGGTTAACCCTATCGGAGGAATCGTTCGCCAGCGTTCGATTTGCAAAAGTAAGTCTGGCCGAGGCGCTTCGGCGATATGAGAAGCGAGTTGCTCTGGGTCGCAGCACGACGAAGCAGTGGGCTGTGGTGCTGAAGATCGTGGAATACATCGACGAGCTGCCCAGCGAGGACCGAGCGAACAGCTACGTACTTGTGAGCAAACTGGAGCAAAACATGTCAGAGCTCCTGGTCAAATTCCCAGACGACGTCTCGATGTACCCGCCCAAGTCGTACCATGAGCTGCTCGTCGCTGCTTGTACTGCTGGACACACTGCGATGGTCGCTCAGCTGCTCGAAAATGGTGTGCTGTCTCCTTCAGAAGCCAGCGGCGAGCTCCTGACGTCTGCAGTGCGGTACAACCACCTCGACGTGGTACAACAACTGGGAGTCGCAGGTCAAATCCCCGCAGACGGAGCGGCGATTGTCAACGGACTTCGACTCGCGTGCTCACGTGGATCAATCTCAATGGTGGACACGCTTCTTGCACACTACTCGAGCTCTTCGAACGCGTGGGATTATCACCCAACGTTGCTGCGCTCGGCGGTGCAGAGCGACAATCTCCAAGTTGTGAAGCTGCTTCTGGAATGCGACCCGCGAGGCGCCTTCATTCGCATAGACCAGTTGATCGAGCAGCTTGAGCGTGAGATCAAAAGCGGCGCGAATCAGACGCCACGACTCGATGCGATCATTGGCAAGAATGGGTACGTCGCCTGGGACCTGAACGCGTTCGAAGGCTGTGTGCAGAAGAATGACACGGTGCTCTTCGATCTGCTTGTCAACCACCTCGAATGGAAATGTGACGACCTCAACGCTGCGTTGGCGACCGCGAGGACGAACGAGAATGAGCACATGGCAAAAATCATTCGACTGCTGCTGCAGAGCATCCCTGATGAATGGGAAGCAACAGTCTTGACAACTCCTGTGTTCGCACCGGGTGACAAGGTCGAGGCGCGCAAGCGAGGGAGAACAACATTTTCGAGCGCTGTGATTAATCGCTGCTATCTGAATGGGACCTATGATGTGAAGTTTATCGAGGATGCTGGTGAAGAGAGCGCGACGCAAGAGGAGATTGAATCGCACGCGAGGACTGCTCTTGTGAAGATCGAGAAGGAGCTACATCCACAAATGATCCGTCGTCGATCTGTGCGGAAAATGACCAGGACCCAAACTTCGTTCAAGGAGAATGACACATTTGAATCGCCACCAATCGATCAGCAACACCAAAAACAAAACGATGATCGCAGAGCTCAAGAATCGAGAGCAGCGGAGGCAGCTCTTTACGACCCACCGACCTCTCCGTTTGCTGAAAACGATGATGACGACCGAGCGATTCGTGCAGATGCAGCCATCATCCGCAAGCAAGAGGAAAACGTATATGTGTTGCAGCCAGAACTGTTCATGCTTGCCGACTTGGAAGATGAGGAGCCGCCTTCGATGTCTAGCTCGTCAGGTTCGGACAGCGTGGACAAGTTGCTGGCTTTGAACCTAGACTCGTCACAGCAGATTAAGGTCAATGGTGATGGAGGTGAAGAGTGTCGGAGCGAAAGTGATTGCGTGCGCTTCGTAGAAGGGGATGCTGTTGAAGCGCGATTCAAGGGATCGAAAGAGTATTATCCTGCGAAGGTCACTTTCTGCCACACAAACGATCTCTTCGACTTGGAGTACGACGATGGCGATCAAGACACACTGGTTTCTCGTGGCGCAATTCGACGCTCTTCAAAGGACCATGAGTTTCGTGCAAATGCATCAACGGCGAGCAACAACGAGAGTGGTGGAGCTGATGTTGGTATTGGAGCTACTGACAAAGAAGCCGACGTCTTTGACAAAGTTCTAGAACAGGCGAAGGCTGTGGACGACGACCTTCCTTTGTCTATTGGCGCTGATGCACCGCTCTACAATGTCGGCGACGTTGTTGAAGCGAACTTTCTCGACATGGGCAAGTTCCATCGCGGCAGAATCGTGCAGCTCCACTTACGTACCCGGACCTACGATATCCAGTATGTTGACTTTGAAGAAGTCGAAGCTGGCGTCTCTGAAGATCGCATTCGAGCATCAGTTATCGAGAAACACTCGTCAAAAGACCTGCTGCCGACTTTCAACCCAGGAAATGGCTCCGCTAGATCCAGGAAGTCGACAGCGAAGTCACAGCGGAATTCGTTGCGCACGAATTTCGCGAATTCCGCTGATGTTGTCGACGTAGCAGCGAGTACCTTGGTCTCCGATGTCTTGGTTGCACCCAGCCTCTCAGAATCAATTGTGAAGCGCAGTCAGTCTACCCGTCCACTGACAACTTCATCATCAAATCGCTCGCGTTTTCAAGAGAAACACATCGTCACATCTCGCAAGGGAGCCAAGAATAACAGCGACAAGGTCATCTCCTCAATCTCGTGGCGAGAGCTCGAGGAGTGGAAGAACGTCGACCTCATTCTGAATCGCAAGCGGCGGTTCTTGAACTCGCAAAGTGGGGGCATCGAGAGCGTCAAAGTGCCCTGGGGAGAAGATTTTGCAGCGATCCAGTCGCTCAAGCGCTTTGCAGCGCAGCATCCTGACATCCTGCGAACGCACATGTGAGTTCTTCTGCGATAGACGAACTTTATGGACTGATACTAACATTGTTGGGAATCCTGCAGCACAAGTCAGCTGGAAGAAGTTGGCACTGCGAGTCGCTCGAGTGGCAGTCAGTCCGCTCGAACATCGTCGTTTTCGAGTGTAGCAGCAGGCCAAGCCCGCGAGGCTCTTCTCCTCGTCAAGGACCTCTCGTTTTTGCTCAAACTGCGACTCACGCCGTTTCTAGGTGAGCTTATGGGCTTCTAATTGGTCGATATCTGAAATTGGCTGCGGTTCTTTGACACTTTGTTGTGCGTGTCTGCGCTGCTTCGTGTAGATGTGATTTTACCGATCGTGCTACCCGCAGTGTTCAATGCAGACAAGCGGTTCCTATGCGACATCGCGTATGAAGTGCTCGAAGCGCTGGTATTGCACTGTAGCGGACGGAAGCTGGTGCTCCTGTTGCTACAGCACGGCGAAGCGTGTGCGAAATGTGACGATCTACGACTCCTCAATCTGGTGCGATATCCCCTTTGCTTATCTAGTGAATCATAAGATTGCCGACTACATACTCACCTTCGTTTGGCTATGCAGACGAGCGTGTATGTGGAAAAGTGTTTCTCCAATCTGAACACGGCCGAGATTGACGCACTCATGGCGCGGCCCAGCTCGTGTGCCTCGATTTTGACGTCGCTCGCGAACCTGTTGCTGTGCAAATCCGCGCCATCCAAGATCGCAGCTCAGAAGAGTCTGGTGCTCATCCACGCAGCACTTCATGTGAGCCGTATGCGCTATCGCATTGTACAAGGCTGACACAAGTAACTGAGCTGCAATTATTGTTTGTTTGACCAATATAGGACGTCACATTTGAGCGAGTGGTGCGAGAAGCGCTTTCGGAAGAACTGGCGGCAGTCGTGCTGCGATTTACACTCTTTAGCAACAGCAGCACGTGTGTCGACGGCAGTCGGTTCCCCGCCTCACGAAGCCCAACCAAACTCGCATCGCAAAGTCTGAGCCCCATCATGGCGCGCCAGGGCATGAGCATCCTGCAGCGCATGGTAGTGCAGCGCCAGAATCGCATTCTCCCCGCTCCAAAATGAAAAAAGCAACAGGTTCGCGCGTCTCACGTTCACTGCATTTACGCTGCTCACGACGCGTTGACGCAGTTCAAAACATGGTCTCGTGCTGGCTGCGCACGCGCATGTACTCTGCGATCGACGGCACGTTGGCGACGCTGTCCACAAGCTTCAGGAGCTTTGGGTAGTCGGCCGCGTAGTCGATCGGCAGCAAGTTGTGCTGCTTTGGCAGCA
>JAASFV010001149.1:0-10849 GCA_023334015.1 Globisporangium paddicum
ACCCCCCCCCCCCCCACACACACACACAACAACAACAACCCAAACGCGAGCGTTTCAGGCCCCACTGTTTGTTTGTTTGCATCTTGAACTTGTGCCTTGCGCTGCTCTTGCCATTCAGGAAAAAGACAGCAAGCCCGCAGGTCCCCACGCAAGCAAGTGAACAAGTCACACCAGCAGACAGGAAGCGACCCAAAATACCAACCAGCAGGACACGAATGAAGGACATGAGCGCCATGGCCGTGACCTTCTCGACCGCCGCGCCCGCCCTCAGCAGCACTGCGAGCGTGAGCGTGAGCGTCAACATGAACCGCCGGCCGCGCGCGCAGAGCCTGCAGCAGCACTTTGGTGACAAGAGCGGACTAGCGTCGCCGCGCGACTGCTCGTCCTCGGGCTCGTTCGTGAGCAAGCTCTTCCGCATGGTCGAGAGCGAGCCGTCCACAATCGTCTCATGGATCCGAGGTGCGCACGTCTGTTCACTGTGTGGCGTTATGATGGCGTCTTGGCTACGGTTGATGTGGTCATGGGTTAACTTTGTTGTTTTGGATGTTTTTGACACTGCTACAGGCGGCACGGCATTCTGCATCGTGGACCCCAAGATGATGGCGGAGCACTGCCTCCCCAAGTACTTTCGCCACCGGCGGTTCTCGAGCCTCATCCGGCAGCTCAACTTCTACAGCTTCTACCGCGTGCAGGAGGGCCAGCTCACGATCTACCAACACTCGTTCTTCCGCAAGGGCCGCCCGGACCTGCTCGTGCACATCAAGCGCCGCGGCGCCGGCAAGGCCAAGGACCCGTGGTTCGACCCGCTCTCCTCGTCCGGCCAGAGTGGCAGCGGTGCCATGGCCCCCAAGAACAACACCAGCAACTCCAATGAGAGCAGCCCGTCGCTCAACCTCGCGGTCATTGGCATGAACGCGCCCACCATGAACACATCAAATGGCATGATCTGCTACTCGCCAATGTCCAAGCGCGTGATGATGGAGAACATGTCACCCGCGCTCAAGCCCGGCATGGCGCCCGCCGCGCCGCCGCCGATGGGGGACCTGGGCGGTTCGATGATGATGGGCTCGTCGTCGGACGACAAGATGCTGCTGGCGGCCAAGCAGAGGTGGGAGCAGCACAAGGAGGAGCAGCACAGCTTCTCGCTGTCGTCGGCGATGCACTTGAAGAACGAGCTGTACGACAGCCTACAGAGCCCGATGCTGCGCCCGAGCAGCGACGCCAGCGGGATGCTCCTGATGATGCCCCCTGCGCCGCTTGACCTTGACATTCAGGACTTTCTGACTGAAGACTGCAGCATCAATGCAGGAATGAGTGAAATGAAGAGCCCGTTCGACGACCGCCTCTCGTCCATGCTGCTGCCCATGCCCTCGAAGCACGCGATGGTGTCGCGCGACCTGCTCAAGTGGGACGCTAAGTGTGAGGACGCGCACAGCAGCAGCAGCAGCCAGGTCGCGGGGCTCCTGAGCAGCCACGACGACAATGGCGCCTTTGAAGACGAGCTCCTGCTGGACCTCGCGAGCGTCGAGCCGGGCGCCTGGGAGGTGCCGCTCTCGCCGCTGAACGAGGAGGAGGACATGATGCCGTGGCTCGACCTGTGCTTTTAGAGAAGCTGTCGTGACGTGAAGACGATTTTCTTTATTTATCCAGAAGAGCAGCCAGCGCCATCCAGACGAGGAAGTGGCAGAAGAAACAAGTGCGCCGGCCCCCATTAAGTTAGTTTAAAGAGAGAGTAGTTTGTAGGATGTACAGTAGGATTTTAGCCCATGCAGGAACGTAAGTTAGCGATTTAGTTTAAGGAATTAGTAAGACGCACGTGGTGAGATAGGAGACGAACTGCCGCGAATCAGACAACATACCGTTAACCACTTGCCATTTTCGCCACGAGGCTAGCTCATGAAGATCTGCAGTGGTCTGGGATCTCAGTTGATGGATTTTTGTTGTCTGCTTGGCGCTTGGTGGCGTCACTAAGCCATCATTATGCGACGCTAGCACCTTCGGATAAAAATCCATGATGCGAAGAGCTCATTTGGCGAAGTGCTCATGTGGATATAGACAGCATTTATCGTAAACATGTGTGAGAAATTGGTTTGGTTAGTACTTGAAAATCGAGACCTTGCCGCCGGGAGTGAGCCCGAGCTGCCGCTGCTCCTCGTCCTTGAAGGCGGTCTTCCACTGCTTCTTTTCCTGACGGCGCTGGCTCTTGAGCTGCTTCACGGCCTCCTTGCGAGCCTTCTTCTCCTCCTTGGTCTCGGTACGCTCGCGCTTGGTGAGCTGCGCCAGGGCCTCGGCCTCGGCGGCCGCGAGTGCTTTCTCCTTGGCCTCGAGCTCCTTCTTGGCCGTCTCGAATACGCCCAGCGGCATGCCCGTCTTCTTGGAGAGCACGATCGTCTTGTTGCTCGGGATGCCGTAGGCCGCGGCCACAAGTGCGTCGTGGTCCATGTTGGCCAGCGCGCTGCGCTTCTTCTTGCGCTTGTTCACGTTCTCCTCCTTGAGCAGCGTTGGGTGGTTGTCCAGGTTCGAGTACGTGCTCACGATCGACTCGCAGTCCCACTGCTCCTCCTCGCGGGCCGTCAGATATGAGTTGCGCACGTACAGGTCCTTGAGCGCCTGGGCCAGGTCCACGTCGTCATCCTCGGGCATCGTGTCCCCGCCCTCGGCCTCGGCGAGGGCCTCGGCCTCCTCGCGCTCACGGGCGCACTCCTCGAGCACTTCCTGAAGCCGGTTGCCCGTCCTCAGCGGGTTGCCGATCTTGCCCTCGTCATTGAGCATCTCAAGCCGCACGGTCACAAAGTCCTCGACGATGGAGTCGAGCAGCTCGCCTTCGAGCACGAGTTTGCCACGGGTCTCTGGGTCGTCCTCCTCAAGCTCGCCAAGCTGCTCATCGTCGTACTCCTCGGCGAGCGTCTTTTCGAAGAGCGCGTCGAGCACGCGCTGCTCCTCGGCCTTGCTGGCCTCATCGATTTCGTAGTCCTCGCTGTCCTCGTCCGAGTCGTACTCGCTGCCTTCGTCCTCCTCATCTTCGTCTTTATCGTCACCAAACTTGCCGCGGAACTTGGGTACGCCGCTGGCGGCCTCCATGAGCTTGGCGATGTGTGCGTCATAGTCAAAGCCGTCGTCCACGGCCTCCTCGGGGTCCACGACCGCGGCCTGCGTCATGAAGTCGTCGTCAATCTCCTCAAAAGCCTCGTCGTTCACGAGCGCCTCGCGCAGGTCTTCATCCATGAGGTCTGTCGTGAGCGTGATCGCATCCAGCAGGCGGTCCTGCTCCTCGGCACTGGGCAGCACGTCCGCCGGCAGCTCGACGCGGCGCGCGAGCTCGCTCTGCGACGAGAACTGGCCGTCCGCCGAGTAGAATTTTCCCTTGCCCATCTCGCGCATGTGCTGCGTGTAGTCGTAGCCGTCGCGCACAATGCCGTTCTCGTCCACAAGGTCCTCGGCAACGATGTTGCCGAAGCGCACCTTGCGCACGGGGAACGCGCTGCCCGCTGGCGCCTTGGCCTTGGCGCTGCTCTTCTTGGCGTTGGAGGGCGATGAGATGAGGTCGGGCATCTCATCGTCGTCACTGTCGAGCTCCTCATCGCCATCTTCGTCCTCATTGTCGCTACGGAACTCAATCTCCACTTGTCTCTATGGGGAACGATTGCATCACGCGTGATTGAGCAAAACAGGCATTGACAGAGAAAACATCAGACAGGCCAATGGACACGCACCTTGGACGAAAGCAGCACATATTTGGAGGCATCCGGGTCGTTGGCCTTCGGGTCGCGCTGGCTGCGATGCACCACGTGGAAGTGCTGCGCGGTCTTCTTGTCGATAAACTTCTTCTTGCCCTGCAGATCATAAGTTATCACAACTTCACAGGTCAGCCACTTGAGCGACAGCAAAGAGCCACAGTCTGTAGCAACCAGTGTCGCCTGTGCTCGTAGACGTATTGGCAATGCGGACAGGGCGCACGCACCATGGTGTCGTGCTTGGGCGCTCTCTTCTCTGGTGATGCTTGTCAACGCTTCTGACTTTTGGAGCTCTTCGTATCGGAGAATGGATGGAGCCGTCACGAACTGCACTCGGACGACCTTCGCGCGACATTTGACACCGCCGATTACTGCATCAGTGCGCTCAAAAAGAATTCCAAAATGGGAGAGCGATCTACTTGATTTTTTGTATGTCGCTTGCGATTATTTTGACTTGTTTCACAACCAAGTCGAAAAGTCGCTCCCACCCTCGTTACAACAAAGACTAAAGCTATCCTCGCATTTGTATGCGCACCAAATTATTAGTGAACACTTCGCAGACATCCACATCAAGCACTCCAAAAACCATGACACAGACAACACACACTCAAGTGTAGATTCGGAATGTTTATTCCATTCGTAACGAAAGCATGCTGCTCTAAGCGCTTAGAGCTTGGCAAGCACGGCCGCGACCTTGTCAAGGCCCGCGGCGTTGAGTGCGTCAGCGGCGCCGCCGCACGCGTCCACAAGCGCCTGGAGCTCCTCCATCTCGACGCCCTCGCAGATTTCCTCAGTCTTGACGACGTTGATGGCGCCGGCAACGCCCTGCTCCTCGGCGGCGGCCATGAGCTCGCGGAAGGTCTTCTTGACCTTGCGGAAGAGCTTCTTCTGCTTCTCCTTCTGCAGCTTGGCGTTCTGGCGGCCCTTCTTCTCCTGCTCCTCGGCCTCGCGGGCGACACGCTCGGCCTCCTCAGCCGCGTGCTTCTCGGCGTCGAGCGCGCGCTGGATCGCTTCCTCCTTCTCGCGCTTCTCGCGCTCCTTCTTGTCCTTGGCGGCCTGCTTCACGCGGCGGATGCGCGGGTCCGCGGCCTGCGCGCGGTCCACGAGGTTCGCCAGACGCGTGTACTCGGATTTCTTCTTCTTCTTGGCGGCGGCCTCGTTCTTCTTGGCCATCCAGCGCTTGTGGTCACGGTGCTCGGCTGACTCGACGTCGTGCTCCGAGTCATGCAGGAAAATGCGCCACGAGTCGAACTTGTGCCAGAAATCGTAGAACGCCGTGACGGCGTCCATGTCGGTCTCGTCGTCGCCGAGCGCCGGCACCGGGGTCGTCTCGGAGAAGCGTGCGTTGGCCGTAAACACGGGCCCGTAGAGCTCGTAGAATGACTTGCCCGTGCCATCGTTCTCCTTGATCTTCTCCGAGCCCGTCGGGATCCAGTCGTCAAAGTCGCACTGCGAGTCGTACGCGCGCTTCTTGGCCGGGTCCATGAGTGTTGAGAACGCCTTCTGCACGGCGAGGTAGTTCGGGTCCTTCTCGGTCTTGCCCGTCTTGTCCGGGTGGTGCTCGATGAGCACGCGGTGGTACGCCTTCTTGACCTGCTCCTCAGTCACGTCAAAGCCGAACTCGCTCAGGCCGAGCTGCTGGTACATGGTCAGGTCCACGAAGTTCTTGCCGCGCAGGCTCTTGCGGTACTTGCGCAGCGTGGCCTCCTCGGCCTTCTTGTTGGCCTTGCGCGTCTTCTCGTCGTCGTCGAGCGACTCGCAGCTCGCTGAGCGCCCGCGCACGACGTTCTTGACGCGGCGGTGGTACGTGCGGCCAAAGGCCTCGAAGGCCTTGGTCTTGAAGTGGCCGCCGACGCCGTGCGCCACCTCCGACTCCTTGGTGAAGCTCGCGGGCGGCGTGGGGAGCGACAGCGTGAACGACATGTTGTCTCTCTCTGTGCTGCGTACGTCAGGGGGGATAATGAGAGCTCCTCGTACACGAGTGCGTGGATGGCTCAGACTCTTCCAAGCCAACCAAAGCCAGGCATTCAGAACCTTGTAAATAGACTACCTGTTTAAAGCGATAATAAGTACTGGCTAGAAAAGATGTGATTATGCTATTGAATAGGTTAAATCTCGAAGCTCGCCGCTAAAGTACGAATTGAGGAAACGCAGGAGTGATGGTATATGTAGCCATGTTGAAGAGCTACACTACAGTGGCTGGTGCTCGTGGGCTTGCTGCAGCAGCACCGCGGGCAGCCAGTCGTACTGGGCCGCAAAGAACCCGTTCTTCTTCTTCTTGCTCGTTTTGTTGCTGTTCTTTTCAAAGCCCACGGGGATGGCGACCCAGAGGTTGTGTGGATTGACGCGCGCGTGCTGCGCGCAGATCTTCTCGAACTTCGCAAACGGCACGCGCTGCGTCTTGGCGCGAGTGAGGCTCGAGACCCTCGGCGGCGTGTGCTGCATGGGCAGAGGCTCCAGGAGCGTCACTCTCTCGTGCGTGAGCCTGTGGGCCTGTTTTTGTAGCTGCCGTTGCTGGGAGAAACTTGGGGGCAGCACCAGCGGCGTCTTCTCCTTTCTCGACTGGACACGCGTGTGCATGACGCGCTCCTGCTGAAGCACCCTCACGCTCGGACTGAGTAGTGCCTCGCGGGCTTTTCGTAATCGGTCACGCTGCAGCTTGTGCAGTTCTCTCTTGCGTCTCCAGGCGCAGAGCTGGAATACGCGAAGACGCGCACGGTACCCGCGCCACACGCGCTGGATGAGACGCACAGCGAGTCTCCTGGTCGTAGCCTGGAGGATGGTGTTGTTGGTTTGCTCACAAGTGCGCTTGAGGACAGCTTCGCGAAGTTTGTAGCCTTCGTCTTGCTGCGCTAGCACTGTGTTCATGTCCGTGAGCAAGCCTAGTAGCCGCTGCTTGGACTCACTGATCAGCACGTGTCTTCGTCGCAGTTGCCGCCAGGCTCGTTGGATCAGCAGTGCGGTCTTGAGCAGTTTGTCGGCCTCGCGCTTGGCGCAGATAAGCTGGGCGATGCGCGCCACTTGAGCGCCCCCAAGCAGCTCGTTGCCCACGAAGCCAGGCACAAAGATCCCGATCTGCTCTCTTCGAAGTCGCTTGCGCTTGCCTCGGAGCAAATTGCGGCCCTGGATCGCCAGCGCGTGGAACAAATGGTCCAGGAAATGCTGCCTTTTCTGTTTCTTCTCGAGCTCTGGGAACAGCAGCTCAGCGGCCGTTGGCCCACGAAGGCGCTTCAAGACATTACGGGCTGCACCAATAACGCCCCTGACGCCCTTGGCCAGACCCTCGCGCGAGAAGAACGCGCGCAGCTTTGCCTTGAGTGCTGGCCGGTTGCTCTTGGAGAACAGCGCGACGAGTCTACTGAGCTTGCGTGTGATGAGCGCCACGGGGTTCGCTCTCGCTTGGGCCACCAGCTCGCGCTGCTCGGCCTTCTTCTCAAAGAACTTGTGCACGCGCTTGGCTCGCAACTCTCTGAGCTTTGTTGCGAACTGAGCTGGGAGAGATGCTGATGGCTGCTGGTCGTTCAGCAGCTTTTTCTTGAGCGTCGCAAAGGACAGGAACGTGATGACCGCCGACGCGGCCTTCGAGGCGCTCATGGTGGACCTGGACACTTGGCTTCACGAGGATCTTGTCAGCTCACTCACTATGCAGCACTCATGATGGGAGTGGCTATGAATGGATTAGTTGGTGCCCACGGGCCTGTCCGTTTCGTCTGAGATTTGGCTGTACAACGACACAAACGAGGCAGGAGTGAGCTCATGGGCAAGCCACGACGCGGCGATGCAGAAGGTGCGGGCCAAGATGACGCACTGTTCACTGAAGTGGAGCTCGTGCTTGCAAGCATGTGCGTCGCCATCGAGGCCCAGGCGATCGAGTCCCCACTGTCAACGGAGAACTCGTTCCTCATGAGCTACAGAGAGGTGCTGTGGCAGCTCCCCATTGAGCGCGCTCTCCAGGCCGCGAACGCGTGGAGCCTGGCCAAGTTCCACAGAGCCAAGCCCGTGTTCCAGAGGGAGATCGTGTACCCAGCAGACGCCAAGCCAGTCCCAGACGAAGAGCTCCAGCAGCAGGAGGAGGACGAGTTTGGAGTCTCGGAACAGAAAGCAAAGCAGGCGAAGACACACAGGAAGCGGCCACGGAGAGCCACCAAGAGCGACGACATCCCTGAGCTCTTACAGGTCAAGCGGATCAACGAGGACCCGCTCGAGGCGCGCTGGGACCACCGAGGCCACCCCGTGGCTCTACGTAAGGCTGCCAAACCCACAGAGCCATTCTAATGAGGCTCAGGCTCACTTCTGATTGCTCTCTGCTTATGACTGCAGGCTGCAACGTCCTCGGCGAGCACTACGCGCCTCGTAGCGACTCGCTGCAGTTCATGAAATCCGCAAAGGCTCGACCGCCATCCAATATCTACCAGCAGCTGAAAGCTGCGGTGCGTGCGGACCTCACGGCCCGTGAGAGGCGAAGGATCCAGGCGCTCAACGACTGCGAAAAGCTCCGGCGGCAGCAGGCGGGCGAGCTCTCGCCCGAGGCCGCGCTCGAGGCCAAGTTCGACCGACTCTTCCTCGAAGACACGACCACCAGCAAGCCCCAGAAGCCTGAGCTGAGCGTTACCGTTGATCAGCAGACCTCCAAAGCATCGCCCCCCACTGATGGCCAGTCAACAGGATCTCCTCTCTCTCTCTAGCGGACACAGTCCGATCGCCTGCTGCACCGAAAGACACATAGCAGTGAGCCCATTACGATTGGCTCTGAACCCAAGTCCAGAGAATCACTCCCTTGTGGTCATAGATAGAGCTAACACTACAAGCAATCATGACGCCTGCTGGCTATGTCTATGGGCCACCTGCTGCTCTCTGGCCGCGCTCTAACACCACCACTTGGTCTTCGTATGAGAGCCCAATCGAGGAGCTGCTTGGCTCTGTTCCACTTAACGATTGTATACGTGAGTGGCCGTATACAGGCTACTCACTGCATCATGGAGAAGAGCGGCTGGCAGAAGAGCTGCTGGTCGGATTTGACTCTATCCGCATCAGCATCAGCAAGAGCGAGTCAGTCCACCGCATGAGAATGGGTGTCTAGGAGCCCATTCGCCGACTCGCCGCCACACTCAAGCACGCTCCCAGAACACACGCGCTCGCTAGTCAGCATGGTGGCGATCAACCGCAAGGGCCACACGGCCGGCGAGCAGATCACCAAGCGCCTCAACGCTCTGGGCGAGCTCCAGACAGCGTCGTGCTTTGGCGTCTCGCGTTGGTTCCTCATCATCCTCCTGCTCACGGGCGGCGCCTGGGCCATCAGTGCCATGCAGACGCTCGTGTTCGCGTACCTGCTCCAGGCAATCCAGCGCGACCTCGTCATGGACACGGCCTCCAAGGCGTTTGTGAACGGCACGGTCATGATCGGCGCCTTCCTGGGCTCCTTCATCTTCGGCAACCTCGCTGACATGCATGGCCGCAAGCAGATGCTCATGGTCTCCTTCGCGCTCGGCACAGTCGGCTCTGCGCTCTGCGCGCTGAGCCCTAACATCGAGGTGCTCGCGGTCTTCCGGTTCATCGCGGGCATTGGCCTCGGCGGCGAGCAGCCCATCATGGGCTCGCTCATCCTCGAGCTCTCCCCGGAGAGCGTGCGCGGCCGCATGCTCGTGTACATGGACGCGTTCTGGGCCGTGGGCTCCATTCTCGCGCTGCTCATGGCCTATGAGCTCGAGCCGGTCGTCGGTTGGCGCTGCGTGCTGGCGATCAACACGCTCCTTGTACTCTACACCGTGGTGATCCACCTGTACATCCCGGAATCCCCCAAGTGGCTCGCGACCGTGGGCCGCTACGAGGACGCCGTCAAGGTCATGCGGTCTATCGAGACGTCGTGCAGCATCTTCCTCGAGGCCGAGGCCGATGATGCGATCCTCAACGGCGGCGCGGCGCTGCGGTTCCCACAGTATACGCTCACCATGGGCGCTGACAGTATCTCCGACAGCGTCGTGGACTTTGCGCGGTCCCAGATGATCGTGCAGTCCCCCAAGGTGTCGTTCTTCCAGCTGCTCGTGGACCGCTTCCGCATCCTCTTCCGGTACCCGTACTTCTCACGCACGATGGTGCTCTGGGTCGTGTGCACGGGCATGTCGCTGACGTACTACGGCATCGACATCTATTTCCTCGACCGGCTCAACGATCTCGTCGGCGGCAAGAGCGGGCGCGACCTCGTCATCTACGGTGCCGCCGTGGCGCAGATCCCCGGCTACCTGCTTGCGGCGCGGCTTGTCGAGGGGCTCGGACGCCGTTACACGCTCATGACGTTCCTCGTGGGCGCCTGCGTGGGGTCGCTCTTCGAGGCCTACGTGACGCCCACGACCGCGGCGCTCTTCCTCTCGGGCTGCGTCCGGAGCTTTTTCTTCATGGGCGCCTGGGGCGCACTCTACGCCTACGTGCCTGAGCACTACCCGATCACGATCCGCGTCATGGGCTCAGCCTACGCCTGGGGCATCAGCCGCATCGGCGCCTTCCTGGGGCCGTACCTGGTCATCTGGATGTCCGACGAGTGGGCGTTCAGCATCCCGCAGGTCGTCTGGAGTCTTTGCGCCGTGCTCTTCGTGGTCATCATTGTGCTCTTCTTCTTCGGCGTCGAGACCGCGGGCCAGCAGATCGACGAGACCGAGCGCATGCGCCGATCCAAGGCGCTCATGGCCCACGGGCCGTCCACGCTCAGCACGGCCGACTCGATGCAGAACTACTCGATCCTGGAGGACTCATACCGGCGCAGCCTCTCGGTCGGCGCGTTGAATCGCGCAGTGCTCTAGGTTGTGCGGTAGGGATCCCTCCCGGATAGGCTAGCTGGCTAGTAGGTTTTTAATGTGAGAGAAGATATGGTTTAATGGATCCTCAGGGTTGTCTAGACATGGACTGTCCAAGTCTCCTGGTCCCTCACGAGGCTCATGCCCAACATCGGTGCTCAGCGCTCATATCGTCTGGCACTCGCAGCACGCCACGGCATCCGACGGCTCATCGACTTCTTCGACGGCTCCGACACCTTTCCGACGCTGGGAGAGTTCGTAGACCGCTTCATCGAACCGAGTGGAGTGACGCAACCGAGGCGGCTTCAACGCAAGTGGCTCGAGTCG
>JAASFV010001150.1:0-10848 GCA_023334015.1 Globisporangium paddicum
CCCCCCCCCCCCCCCCCATGACTAATATTGGACGCGGCGGGACGGCTGAGCAGTTTCACGTGGCAGTGTCAACTATTGGCAGCTCAGCCAAGCCGCACTCATGGCCTGCACGCGCACAGCACAGGCGCGTGTTACCAGCACCAGTGATTCGCGCACGTGCCGTTGCTTGGTGACGCGGCAGTGTGGGCCTTCAGCGTCTCGACCATTTATCGCGCGAGGCCTTCGAAGGTGGGCACGTGGAGTGATTTATGCTTGCGCCCACGACCACTAGCGGCAGCTCCACGCCCTCGTTCGTGCACGGACTGCAGCTCTTCATTCCCTGTGCGTGACCTTGAAAGGACGCGAGCAATCTGAACTTGTTTAGCAATCTGAAAAAGTTGATCAGCAAGCGCGAATAGTGACCACGTTATTCGTATTAAATTAAAGATGTATAATTTTTATAAAGGTTTTCTAGAGATCTCTAAACTAAGGACTTTAGGTAAAAGCACGTTTTCCCCGTCACGACCGATTCTAACGTATTTTCCAGGGTACGTATAGTAGTAGGTATTTACTCTGTAAGTCGATATACCGATTTATCCGTGAGGAGAACCGACCAATCAGCCGCGCATCCCAGATCACGTGGATTTGCGCAGCGAATGAACTCTCCGATCCCGCGCGTGTCAACCAATTCGCGCACTCAACACCTTCGGATCTGAGCCAAACGCCTGTGATCACCAGCAGCTCTTGAGGATCCATGCCACAAGCTTCGTGAGAAAGCTCCACCACCGGTTCGCATCTTGCGCAATCAAAGCCTCTTTTCCGCCTCGTCCTCCAGTTTTCACTTGTTATTTGTATAGCCGTGGTTTTGTGTTTGCCGGAGTGATGGTCAGTGCAACCCACATTGCCTCAGTGGTTTGATTCCCTGTCAGATCCGAATTCCGCACGCGCCGCGCAAGAACAAACGGACATGAGCGGCAAGGACACGCTGTACGCGTCCGTGGGGCAGGACGACCTCGAGTGCAACGACGGCAGCGCTGGCGCGCGCATGTTCTCGAATGGGCCGGACGGCGACGGCCGCCGCGCGCTCGTCAAGAAGATCCTCATCGGCGCCTTCGTGCTCGTGCCCTACCTGCTGCTGCTCGCGGTCATCGTGGGCGTGCATGGCCCCAACGGCGGCGACATTGCGTCGATCGTCACTGGTGGCAACACGGCCGAGCTTGAGCAGGTCTGTGCCACCCATCGCGTCGACAAACTCAGCATGAAGCGCAACGTGTACTACGACTCATCGCTCATCTCGCGGCCGCAGCGCTACGCCGCAGTGCAGCAGAAGGGCGCCACGCTCTGGTTCACAGGCCTCTCAGGTAGCGGCAAGTCCACGGTCGGCCGCGCGCTAGAGAAGGAACTTCTGCGCCGTCGCGTGCACGTCTACCGCCTCGATGGCGACAACGTGCGTATTGGCCTTAACCGCGATTTGAGCTTCTCCGAGGCAGACCGCGCCGAATCGGTGCGTCGCGTCGGTGAGATGTCGGCGCTTTTCTCTGAGGCTGGCGTGATCACGCTTGTGGCGCTCGTGTCGCCGTTCCGAGCGCGTCGCGACGAAGTGCGCGAGCTGCACAAGAAGATGAACATCCCGTTCTACGAAGTGTTCGTGGACGTGCCAGTCTCGGTCGCGGCTGACCGCGATGTCAAAGGACTGTACAAGCGCGCGATCAAGGGCGAGATTAAGGACTTCACGGGTATCTCGTCGCCGTACGAAGAGCCACTGCACCCGGAGATCCACCTGTTCACGGCCAACATGACGCTTGACGACGAAGTTGACTTGATGATCAAGGTGCTCGAGAAGGAAGGACTGCTGACTGGCGTGGAAGAACCACCAAAGGGCTTTCCGGGCGTCGCGATTGCTGATGGTGGCAATGCTGTCGCGAACTTCAAAACAGTGTACCCGGACGCGCCAAAGTCCAGCAAACCAGCGAGCTTTGACGAATTGCCGCGTGTGTTGCTCCGCGATGAAGACGTCAATTGGCTGGAGGTGATTGGCCAGGGCTGGGCATCACCACTCAAGGGCTTCATGCGCGAAGGTGTGTATCTGCAGTCGCTGCACTTCAGCAGCGTGCTCTACGACGCCGACAACCTCACAGAAGGCGCGCTGTCGCTGCACTCGCCAACAAACTACTCCGAATACTCGACCGAGAGCGTGTCGAAGGGCAAGCGCGTGAACATGCCTGTACCGATCGTTTTGCCCATCAACGACGCCACGAAGGCGATCATCGGCTCGTACAAGCAGGTGGTGCTCGTTAGCCCTGCTGGCGATGAACTCGCGTTGCTGAACGACCCTGAGATTTTCGCGCACCGCAAGGAAGAGCGAATCACGCGTACTTTTGGTGCTGTGGACAACAAGCACCCATACATCAAGGAGATTCTGCTCTCCGGCGACTACTTGCTTGGTGGTGAGATCGAACTGCTGAAGCGCATCGAGTACCACGACGACTTGGACCAGTACCGCCTCTCGCCCACCGAATTGCGCAAGAAGTTCGAGGACCTCAACGCCGATGTCGTGCTTGCTTTCCAGACCCGCAACCCGACCCACGCTGGCCACGCGTACCTGATGAACAACGCGCGCGAACAGCTGATCCAGCAGGGCTTCAAAAACCCGGTACTGTGGCTCTCTCCGCTCGGTGGATGGACCAAGGAAGACGACGTGCCTCTCGATGTTCGTGTCCGTCAGCACGAAGCGATTCTGCGTGACGGCATGCTGGACAAGGCGAGCACAGTGCTTGCTATCTGGCCGTCCCCGATGATCTACGCTGGCCCTCGCGAGGTGCAGTGGCACGCAAAGAGTCGCAAGAATGCCGGCGCGAGTTTTTTCGTCGTTGGCCGCGATCCTGCTGGTATCAAGCGCTCGGACGGCGACAAGGACGACATTTACAACGGCGACCACGGCCGCTTCGTTTTGCACATGGCTCCGGGCATGGAAGAGTTCAACATCCTGTCGTTCTCGAAGGTGTACTACGACGTGAAAGACCACAAGATGAAGCCCATGGAGAAGGAGCGCAAGAAGGACTTCCTATCGATCTCCGGCTCGCGCATGCGTCAAATGGCGCGCGATGGCCTCCAGCAGTGCGAGGGCGACGCGATCCCAGACGGCTGGGAGAAGAAGCCGACGTGCGTGCCGCAGGGCTTCATGGTCAAATCTGGTTGGGACATTATGATCGACTACTACCAGAACCATGAGAGCCCACGCTGGATCCCGTTCGCCACCCAGTTCGGTCCTCCGCTCATCGACACTACTCGCTTGTTCGAGCAGACGGGCACGTTCGGTCGTCCTGACTACAAGCTCACGTTCAAGAATGACAAGGGTGCGCTTATCTCGCCGTGGCACGACATTCCTCTTCAGGAAAAGAACGCCATTGGCAAGAACGAGTTCAACTTTGTGGTCGAGATTCCAAAGGGCGTCGCCCACAAGATGGAAGTGAACAAAGAAGAGCGCCACAACCCGATCATGCAGGACACGACTCACAGTGGTACTCGCGGTCGCAACTACCTGTACGGCGTGCCATTCTTCAACTATGGTCTGCTTCCGCAGACGTGGGAGGACCCGAGCGTAAAGGACTCGAAGGGCAACGGTGGCGACAACGACCCTCTTGACGTGATCGAGATCGGTTCCAAGCAGCTTCCGATGGGTTCGGTGAACCCTGTAAAGGTGCTCGGCAGCCTGGAGCTCGTCGACCAGGGTGAGGTGGACCACAAGATCCTGGTCATCTCGCTGGATGACGAAGATGCCTCGCGTATCAACAGTGTGGCCGACCTGAAGAAGGTCAAGCCTGGCGTGATGGAGGCGCTTGTGGACTGGTTGAAGAACTATAAGATCCCCGAGGGCAAGAAGGTGAACGAGTTCTCTCGCGAGGAGCCGACGAGTTCGGACGAAGCACTGAAGATCATCATGGCGACGCACGACCGGTGGCAGAAGCTCAAGTCGGGCAACATCTCGGTCAAGGACTCGTTCTTCCTCGGCTAATTTAGAGAAAGCCACGTAGGGAGGAGCTCGTTGCATCGCGACGAACGAGGGCCAGTGCACACGCGCGACGTCTCAAGCGGCCTCGCAGTATCCATCAACTCGGTTTCGTCACTAGTCTTGTATTGATGCACTCCATTAGACATTAAGAACTATCGTGAATGAAGAATATATTTGCTGTGAACAATGTGGCGAGTGTGCCCAAGTCGTTTAATGTGATCATCAGCATCTCCAGTGCACCAGCAGTCAAGTTATCACAACGCCCAGCAAGCGGTCCATCGAAGCTCCAGCCAGAGAGCCACGGGTCGTTATGCGCGAGAGCTGAAACGACACCCTGACGCCGCGTCGGTTCGACAGCCTCACCCCATTTCGCATTTGCGCTCACAAGACTTGGTTACGACTCACAGAGCAGCAACAGCATTTGCCAGCTAGCAGTGTCTTGGAGACCACGAGCCAAACAGTCACGACACTATGGCGAGCAGGTAAAAACTTGTCTTCTCTACTGGTATTGCCGCATATCCGCCTAACTGAGCTTGTGTCTTGTGATGCAGTACGTATGATCGCCGGTGGCAGGAAGCCATGGCGGAGCTCAACGAGCAGGTCCACATCGAGGACCACACGCTCTCGGCTGAAGACCAGGACTCGTCACCCAACGAAGCAGTATGCAATCTCTTTCCATAGCCTCATTCTATCATCATATCATAACATTCCTCCCTCATATCGAACCCCACAGCCACCGCAGGCGTCCATCGTCGAGGCGTTCCAGCACTATGCGTGCTTGTACATCAAGTATATCCAAATTCTCAAGCGCTTAACAGACTGCTACGACCAGATGGTGCACCCGCAAAAGCGCATCGACGTCAAGCAGGTCATGGAGGTCGTCGCCACGCGCGTCGTGGAGCTTAAACACGACCTCGTCAAGTGGAACCCGCCCAACCCGGACGTGGCCACACAGCCGGAGCGCAGCTTCCCCTGGGAGTACGTCAACCTGGACGACATCCTCGTGGACCTTAAGCTCCCGCCCGAGACGCTCGAGATCCCCGTCCCCAAGTCCTTCATCGAGGACCACTCTGAGGAATTGCTTCGTCGCGAGCGGGTACGGCTGGCTGTCTACTCTCGAAAGTAGGTTTGTGTGGTAGGTAGGTTCCCTAACCAGAGGTCTGCTTCTACTATCTTGTAGCTGGTGAAGGGCTACATGAAGCTCAAGCATGGTGTTGACACGATCTTCCTCGACTCGCTTGAGGAGCAGCTCTCGCTCACCGGCGCGCTCTCCATGGACGAAGCCATCGCGATCCTGCAACGCAACGAGCGCGGGCGCCAGGGCAAGCAGCGCGGCGTGCTTGTCAAGGAGCTGCGCGAGGAGGAGAAGCAGCGCAAACTGTACGAATCGGCGCAGGCGCCCGAGATGGACCCGGACATCGCCGCCGCCAACATCCAGCGCATGTTTCGCGGCTACTACTCCCGCGCCATGGCCTCGAAGGAGCGCGACGAGGAGCTCATCTTTATCGGCATGAAGTCACCGCACACGGACCGATCGCTGCTGGAGAAGAAGCTCGCTGACGCTAAGTTGCAACGCAAGACAGAACAGGCAGAAAACAAGGAGGAGTACGAGCGCGCGCTCGTGGATCTCCATGGGGTCGTGGCCGTTGAAGAAGGCCCGTTTATGAAGGAAAAGATGCTCGAAGAGCGCCGCAAGTGGATCACAGACGTTATGGCCATGGGCCAGCTACCGGAGAACCTCGAAGCCTACTATGCAGCACTCAACGGCGATGATGAGAGTATCAAGGCTCAGGCCAAGGAGGCAGAGGAGGCTGCGGCTGCTGCTGCGTCCAAGAAAGACGGCAAAGGTGGCAAGAAAGACGCCAAGAAGGATGATAAGAAAGGTGGCAAAGGCGAAAAGAAGGGCGCAAAAAGCGGCAAGGGCGAAGTTGAAGAAGAGGAGGCACCGGAGAAACCCCCACCGCTCACAGGTCCGTCGGAGCTCTGCACGAAGTTGGCTTCAGCCGTGGGCCAGTACGAGAAGGTGTGGCTAGAGAAGGAGGAGCTCGATAATTTCTACCAGAAGTACGACGTGCCGCTCGCCAAGGATGTCGTACGCGGACCCGTAGAAGCTCAAGTGCGCCAGCAGGTGGACGAGATGCTCGTACTGCAGCTCGTTAACATCAAAGCGCAGCTCGAGGCTGCTGCGGCCAGTGGGAAGAAGGGCAAGAAAGGCAAGAAAGGGGGCGGCAAGAAGGGCAAGAAAGGCGGAAAGAAAGGTGGCAAGAAGGGCGACAAGAAGAAGGGAAAAGCGTTGCCTGGGGACAAAATCGCTGAGCTCAAGGGCCGCGCGTCGGACTCGTTCCTGAGCATCCTCGTGGAGCACAAAGTCGTACATACGTCGCGCCAGGCGTTCCGCATCCAGGACTTTGTCGGGAGCTTCAATTATCTGGGCACGGTCCACCAGAACTCGGACCGACGCGACCGCTTCGGCAACTGGGTGCCGCAGGACCCGTCGGCGGCACAGCTGCGCCAAAACCTGACCGAGTACGCGATCCTGCCTTTGGGCTCGTCGGTTGTGCGCGCCAAGACGCCTCAGGTGCGTTCGATTATGCTGTATGGCCCAAAAGGCTCGGGGAAAACCATGCTCGTGAGCGCGATCGCGAACGAGACGGGCGCGCTCGTACTCAACTTATCGCCTAGCAACCTCGTGGGCAAGTTCACGGGCAAGACGGGCCCAACCAAACTCGTACACATGGCGTTCCTGCTAGCCAAGGTCACCAGCTTGCAGCCTGTGCTCATTTACATCGACGAGTGCGAGCAGGTCTTTGCTGGTGGCGGTGGCAAGAAGAGCAAAGCGTCGAGTGACGGCCCCTCGCGCTTCAAGAAGGACCTGCTCACTTACCTCAAGTCGGCGATCGATCCGCTCGATCGTGTGCTCATCGTGGGCACGACGTCGGACCCGGGGGCTGGAGAGGTGAAGGACTACCGTGCGTTCTTTGACAAGTTCCTGCACGTGCCGTACCCTGACTACGCCTCTCGCGTCCTACTCTGGAAGCACGCGCTGGACGCGACGGTTAAGAGGCACTCGGAGGCGCAGAGTCTCAAGGTCAGCGGCGGTGGCTCGCGACTCCACAGAGACGAGCTGGACATCAGCACGCTCGCCCATATCTCCGAGGGCTACTCGTCTGGGAGCATCGTGAAGGCCGTTGAGCACACACTGACGCCTCGGCGCGTCGAGTGCCTTGAAAAGAGGCCGCTCAAGGAAGAGGAGTTCATCGGCGCACTCTCGCGCCAGACAGCTACGTTTGCCGACGACCACGAGAAGTTTAAGGCCTTCACGGCCGTCATCACAGGGCTCAAGGACACGCGCGAGAAGCTGCGCAAGGCCACTGAAGAAGCGCTCAACCCAGACGACAAGAAGGGCGACAAGGGAAGCAAAGGCAAGGGCAGTGCCAAAAAGGGCAAGAAGTAGACGAAACCTTGGGTTACTTTCTTGATTAAGAGATCAATACCGCTGGAGATGCTCAGTTTTACTTCTCTTAGATGGGCGGCAGCTTGAGCGTGGGCACCCTGGACTTGCTCTGCTTCTCCTGCTCTTCGTCCCAGTACTTGGGCGGGTCCCAGCTCGTCTCGCCTGTGACAGTGTGCTCGTAGTACACTGCGTCCGTGTACATGTCGGTGCGTCGCACCCATCTGTTGGCCTCCAGACGGTCCAACTGCTCCTCCAAGACGCGGTTCTGCTGCTCAATGAGCTTCTTGCGCTCCTTCTTCGCCCTCACGTTCTCGGCATTCTCGCGGTTCGCGCGCATGAGGTCCCGCCAGGCCTCAAAGACCGCGCGATTGCCTAGTCCCATCCAGCGTCGAAGCACTGCGCGCATCTGGAGAAACTCAAATGTGGCCTTTTGCGAGACGCGCTCGCACTTTTCAATCACGTAGGCATCTCGGATCGAGTTCTGAAAGAGCACCACGAGCTCCTCTTCGTTCACGACGCAGTCGTCAGTCAAGTCCCGCTCGATGGCTCTCGTCGCAGCCTTGCGATAGTCCACGAACTTGAGCTCCGGCATGTCGATCTGGAAGAACTTGGTGCCACCTGAGGCTGCGTCGTCAGCCGGAGCTGTTGTGACTACGACTGACTCTGGTGGCTCGTCTTCTTCTTCGTCTTCAATGTCCTCCTCACTACCAGCCGAGTCTTCATCACCCGAGGCCTCCTCGTCTTTACCAGTCTCTTCATCGTCTTCGTCTTCTTCATCCGAGTCCTCCGCCTCGTCGTCCGAGTCCTTCTCCTCCTCGCTCTTTGCTCGGTCGTTCACCACCGCCGCCTTCAGCTCGGCGCTCTCAATAGCCTCGAGCGCGATCTCGAGCTCCAGGATCTTCTTCTCCTCCGCTGGCTCCTCACGCAGCTCATTTTCCAGTTTCCGGAGCTTGTTTTCGATCTTCTCGATGCGCTTTACGTCTTTCTTGCTACCACCACCAATTTCCCTATTTTCCCCATTTTCAAACTTGGCCTTATCCTTCACGAGTTTGTCGACTTTTGCCTTCAGTTCTTGAATTCGAGTGTCTCGCGCCTTCCGGAACGCGTCTACCTTCGCCTGCAGCTTGAGCTTCTTCTTGACGAACGCCTGGGTCTCCTTCGCAAAGTTCGTTCGCAGCTTCTTGAGCCGTTTGCGCTTGAGACAGAGCTTCTTGGCCAGTTCGTGAGCCAGTTTCTCGAAATGTGTCACCCCGGCCTCGGAGTTGATGTACTCGACGCACTTGCGCTTCGTTTTGGCCACGAGCCGCTCAATTTTCTTCTTGAGGTACGTGGATGCGAGCTGGTCCTTGGCCTCCTCGTGTGTCATCATCTGCATGCGCACGAGCAGCGCCATGCGTCGGCAGCGGTAGGGGACTTGGCCTGGGATGCACACTTTGCGCTTGCGGACGCCGTTCTGAGCCAACTCGACAGCGTCTATGCAGCAACACTTGCGGAATTCGCAGAAGTCCCTCATGGACGCGGCGCCAAAGTCGTCGTCGTACTTTTGCAGCGCATCTTCGACCTCGTCGGGACTAAAGACCTCTGCGAACTTGAAACTCGGACGCTCGCTGTCCTCTTGAGCCTTCTTGCGCTCGAGCGCTGGGAGAAGCGTGGTGTAGAACTCGTTCCAGACGACTCCGAAGAACGCGAGCAACTCGCCGCCGCCGTTGGGCGGTACGCGCTCGCAGTTGGGCTCAAAGAGTGCCAAGATTGTGCCCAGGTCTTCGTCCTGGCGGTTTTCTACCACGGGATCATTATTGGTCTCCGTGGCTGCTGTCAAAGTTGTGAGCTTCATGGCGAAGTGCAGGATCTCCTGCAGTCGCTCGATGATCTTGCGCCGTGCGTTGCGAACAAATTCCTCGAGGCTGCGCTCCATGAAGGTCAGCGTAGCCGGGACGCCCTTGATCACGTACTCGATGGGCGGCAGCCGCAGTGGGTTCTTCTCCATGCAAAGCGTGCGGAGCTTGGTGAGCAGTCTGAAGGAGAAGGGCAGCTGCTTGATGAGGTTCCAGTCCAAGCGCAGCTCACCAAGGCTCTGTAGCGCGCCAATGTTGTGAGGCAGGTGGGTGAGTTGATTCTGCGATGCGTGGAGGCTGGTGAGACTGGACAGGATGCTGAGGCTCTCGGGGAACTCGTGCAGCTGATTCCTACATCAATATAATCATAGGTTAGCCAAGGTTTGTAGATTTTAGGTTGATAGACGTACATGTTGACTGAAAGCGCCGTGAGGTTGGCCATCTCGCCGATCTCATCCGGGAGCTCAGTGATGCGATTTGCATTGAAGTTCGCAATTCTCGCTCTCGACCGACCGATGGACTTTGGAAGCATTGTGAGGCGGTTGTGTTCGCACCAGAGTTTGTCCAACAGTAGTAGGTTCCCAAAGCCCTCGGGAAGTTTTTCAAGCAGATTTGATGACAGGTTGAGGAAGTGAAGACACGGGAGCGTCGTGAGCGAGTCGGGAAGCCTCGTGAGCTGGTTCTTGGTCAGGTCGAGCTCTGTGAGCAGCGTCAGCTCGCCAATCTGACACAAAATAACAAGGTTAGTGAGCCTCAGTAGCCCTTCTCAGGACCGAAAACAAGATCACCTAGGGCTACTTACATTGTCCGGGAGCACTTCGAGTCCATTGGCGATGAGTGAGAGCACTGTGAGCGACGAAAGAGATTGGGCGAGGGCGTTGGGCAGTGTTGAGAGTCTGTGACCCGTGATGCGCAGCGTTGCGAGGTCGTTGAGACTTAGCACTCTGTCCCAGGTGAAGAAGCCCAGGTCGCCTTTCCATGCGATGTTGAGCTCGTGGGTGCGCGCCACCTCTCTCACAAAAGGGCTCCAGAGCCGCGCCTGAGTGGCCTCAACCTCCACTCGCGACTCTTCTTCACCCTTGAGCCGCTGCTTCTTGCGCTCTTCCAGTTGCTCGTTGAGCCACTCTTGGCGCGCGTCGCGATTCACTATGCTCGACTTGTCAGGTATCGCGCTGCCATGCTTGCCACCGAGGCGGCCGCGTAGAGCGTGAAGCGCTGACATCAGCAACGAGTCGCTCGGTGAGTTGAGTTCATCGTCGACTGACGGTAGTTGATCGCTAGCAGTTGAAGATATTCAGGTTGGCCGATGTATATTAAGGACCAGTCTAACCTTACGGGTTTGCGATGGCGAATGCCTGACGCGGAGGGTTGAGCGGCGCGGCCTCGCGCTTCCTCCTGGGCGTCATCGCCGCCTTCGCATTGACGAGCGCATCCACCTTCTCCTGCACGCGCTGGCCGTAGTGCGCGTCGACCTGGTGGAAGTTGCTGATCGCGCGGTCGCGCACGGGCTTGGAGGCCTTGGCCAGCGTGCCCGCAATGTTGTCCGTGAGGCGCTCGCGCGCGTCGGC
>JAASFV010001151.1:0-10839 GCA_023334015.1 Globisporangium paddicum
CTGTCTTCAGGCAGCGCAGTCGTGTGACCACCATGAACAAGTCAACTTCTTATCAGAAGTGTAGCCATATCAGATAATGTATTAGTGTGGTACACGTTAATCAGATCAGCTTCTCCCTAGTTTAGCGTTTAGGCGCCACCTTATCACCTTCTCCCCCTAATATAGCGTTTCAAATATACCTTATTCCAGCCACTGTTTCTCTGTCTGAAATTGCGGGAAACGCCAACCAACGCAATTGAAAATGCGACGCGCACCTACAGCCAGCGGCGCTGGCGGTCGAGGCGGCGGACGCAGCAACTGGAGACAATTCCAGCAGCAGCAGCAGTCGCCGCGCGAGCACCACGCGCAGTACCGTCAGCCGTACCCACCAGCACCGCCCAATGCACCGCATCAGCAGTGCCACAATCCACAGCCGCCGAGGAGCTACGCACCTTCGCCTCCTCCGATGGCACCTGGAGCGCCGTCACCACCGCTTCCTGCGACCACAAACTCTATGGGTGTCAGTGTTCGTCCTGCGCTTCAGGAAGAAGTGGTTGCGTTCGTACAGACACTGCGTGCCAATCGCTCGCACCCATCGGCGCCACCTAATGCGCTCAGCGTCAGCAGCGTCACGCACGCCATCTGCATGCACTTCCGTACGTATTGTCGCGCATACACTGTCTATGAAAATGTTTATTCGCGTGGCTTACTGTGTTGTTTGCTATATATCGCCTGTGATGTAGAGGTGAACGAGCTCGAAGAGCTCCTCGGCGTGCCTCCCATGCAACTTCCGATTCTGCGTCAGCTGCACACGCTCAACCAGCGTCTGTGGACGTTTGTGACGTGCTTCGTGCAGGGTCGGCGCATCAACACGCTCTACGAGTGCTTCCAGGCATTCCTGCTGCAGGAAGGCATCCGCGAGTTCCACGAGCTGCGCATGGGCAACTCTTTCCTGCACACGGAGGCCGTGCAGTCGCTCTACCACGGCCCGACCGCGATGCTCAACGTATCCACACGCGACATCCTCAATCACCTGCGCCAGTTCGAGAGCATGATCGGCCACGACGCGTTCCGCAACTCGACGCATATCAACCGGAACGAGTTCCTCCAGTACCTCTCGCAACAGTTTCGGCAGCCGAACGTCGAGACGCTCGGGATCGCGATCGACCCGGCGGGCTTTGGCGTTTACATCGGCCTACTGCGCCGCTTGTCGAACCAGGAGATGAAAGAGATGAAGAACATCGAACAGGAGTTCCAAAAGGGCATCGCTGAGAAGGTCTTTGAGCTCACGAAGGAGAAGTTCAGCGCCGAGAACCGCAAGCAGGCGCTTGACGAGCTGCTCAAGACCCATCTGAGCTCCAGTACGATTCAAGAGCAAGACCAACAGCTCCCTGTCAGTGGTGGTAGCCAGCAGTGGAAGACCAAGCGCAATGCCAACAAGAGCTCGACGGCGTCGCTCTCGCTCGAGATGCTCAAACGCGTGACTGATATCGACGTGTACTTGGACAACGTGCTACGCCGTAAGGCTGCGAACGAGCAGCGCAACAACCAGAAGCAGATCTCGTCCCAGGAAATCGCCGAGACGGACCTGAAGATCCGCAACCAGCTCACGCGATTCCTCATGGCGACGCAGAAAAGCAAACACCACTCGCGCATCAAGGTCGTGACGTGGGTCTTGTGTGGCATCATGGCCAAGATCCACTCGCTGCTACTGCACGACGACAAGCTCCCAGACGAGAAGACTGCTGATGACGATGACGAAGACGACGAGGGCACGACCAAGAATAATGCAGTGGCAAAGGACGACGATACGGGTAATGAAGACGAGTGCGACTGCTGCTGTGTTGGCAAAGACACGTGCAAGTGCTCATGTTCGTGCGACTGCCACACCAACTCCAGTGATGAAGAGCAAGACGAAGAAGAAGATAAATCCCAGGCTTCTTCCGCGGAATCGTTGAAAAAGTCAGTGAAGTCATCGAAAGTACTGGCTGAAGTGGCCAGTCCCGAGGAGGTTGCGGCGATGAAGCGCGAGGTGGATGCATACCTCTCGACGTACTGCGAGAACAATGAGATTAAGTCGCTCGAGCAACTGCTCATGTGCTTCATCTCAGTGGAGATCCACATGCGCCAGTCCATGCAGAACGTCGACCAAAGTGCGCTCGAATTGGTGCTGGATCTGTGGAGCAATTTTGTCGACAAGGACGAACTCCAGACCAAATCGTGGTCCCAGGCTTTCGATCATCTTCTTGATGTCCAGTCTACCAGAGCTGCTGGAGATGATAACAGTGTCAGCGACCGCGAAGAGATCACCAAGTTCATCCAGCAATGCTACCTAACAATGTCTTCGCGACTACCAACTGCCGAGCTGACTCAACAATTAGCGGTTCGCGTGCGCCACGAGTTTGCCTTTGAAAAGCTCCAACTGATTGGTCCTAAAGCCGTGGACACACTGCTGGACGAGGCACGCGAGGGCGTCGAGGTGAGCAGCCCCAGCATCATCAAGTACTCCAACGCGCTACTGCCAGCAAGTGAGTTCGCCAGCTACCACCAAGAAATCACCAGCTCCGACAGCAACAGCAGCACGATGACGTCTTCTATCGTCCCAGGTGAGTCGTTGCGTGTCCAAAAGATCGAGGAGGCCGTTGCAGCACTGCTGCAGTGTCCCTTCTTGGTGGACATTGCCAAGTGGACACTTTGGCAGCAGCGTTTTGCGTCGTTCTGTGGCTCGTTGCGCTTTTTTATCCGCACGCATGAAATGATTCTCGTTGATCATGCGTCATCATCCTCGTCACGTGGCTCTCTCATGTTGTTGTTTTGTCACAATGGCGTCGTGCTCCGGGTGAACGAGGTGTCGACGCCGTCTGCGCTCGAGATGCTCATTAGTGCGAACACCCAAGGCCCGCCAGCGGCTCACCAAGTGGCCGTCCACCTCGTGTCGATGCTCGTGAAGAACGGCGGGCAGCTCAACTTCCCAGCGCAGCTTGTCCAGGCCCACCTCAAGAGCCTCTTTGCTGATATCCGATCCGCCTCGAGTGCTCGGGAAGACGACAAGAAGGAGCTGAAGCGCTATGTGCTGGAGATTTTGCTCGCAGTGCCGACGGAGTTTGGTGATTTCGTCTTCTCGCTGCTTGCGAACGTGGCTGAACCCTCGAGTGCGTCGGCGAGATCCAAGTTCGCGGACCACGTTTGGGAATCGTGTACGAGTGACTGGGAGAGGAGGGCGCTCGTATCGATTGCCAAGGGA
Source organism: Globisporangium paddicum (assembly GCA_023334015.1). Lineage (NCBI taxonomy): Eukaryota > Oomycota > Peronosporomycetes > Pythiales > Pythiaceae > Globisporangium > Globisporangium paddicum. The sequence continues at coordinate 3,224 of JAASFV010001151.1, forward strand.
ATGGATTCTGGTAGCGTGACGTGGGCGGACAAGCTTGAGCGCTCACATGATCAAGCGCTTGACGTCATGGAGACTGACGACGATAGCAATCCAATGCCGACATCTATAACATCGTTTTCATCCAGCAGGTCTGCCTCGGGCAGCAAGGAGAACGACTTGGAGATCACCGACCGTTTTGCTCGAGCCCAAGAGATCCCCATCCAGTCATCAGCAGCTCCTGACGCAAACAGTTCTTCAGAACTTGTTCCTGTATCCTCAGCCATGGACCCAGAGTCGCGTCGCCAGTTTATCAACACGATCCGCAAGGAGCAGTTTGGCATCGGACTCGATATCCAGGACGCAGCGACTTCGGCTGTGCTCACGATCCAGCAGCAGCGGCTCGAGCGCGCGCTCAAGCGTTTGAGCGACGAACTCTACAGCGAGAATACGCACTTTGTGCTCGAATTGCTGCAGAACGCGGACGACAACAGCTATGACACGAGAACAAGGGCCAAGGGTGAGTTTGTGCTCACTACTAGTCGCCAGGTGGTCTTCCACAACAACGAGCGTGGCTTCTCGAGCGCCAACATCCAGGCGATCTGCGACGTCGGCGCGTCGACAAAGTCGTCAGCGGACTCGTCGTCGAGCATCGGCAAGAAAGGCATCGGCTTCAAAAGCGTTTTCAAGATTTCCGACAGTCCGCAGGTGCACTCGAACGGCTTCCACATTCGATTCCACGCCAAGAACGACACCGCCCATGGTGGTGGCGGTCTCGGGTACATCCTGCCCTTCTGGATCGAGAGCGAGGCAGACTGGCAGCGGCAGCAGGGCACGACGTTCGTGCTGCCGCTTAACGAAGCGTCCGCTGCCCGCGTGGACGAGATCTCCGAGTCACTCATGGCATTTGAGCCGTCGATCCTGCTCTTCCTGCGTCGCATTCGCGAACTGCGCATCGCGGACCAGGTGCACAACCAGACGCTGCATTTTCTAAAAGAAGCATCTATGCGAGGCAGACACTACGAGACTGTCCAACTGTTTTCGCAGATCCAGCGCAAGGGATCGTCTTCTGACAAAGTTATCGTCGCGCAGCAGCAGTGGCTCGTGGTCAAGAAGACGCTCAATGCGCCAGCGGCGTTTGCATCAACCCCCGACCAAGTTCGCGAGACGGAGATCGCAGTCGCACTGCCGCTTGACAGCTCGTCGGGCGATCGACCGTCGCTGCAGCAGGTGTTTGCGTACCTCCCACTGCGCTCCTACGGCTTCCGGTTCATCGTCCAGGGCGACTTTGAAGTCCCAAGTTCCCGGGAAGCGATCGTGAACGGGAGCGAGTGGAACCAGTGGCTCGTCTCGCAGCTGCCTGGCCTCCTGCGCCAGGTCGTCATGTGCTTCGTGGACGAACTCCAGCTGACCAAGGACAACGCGAATGTGGTGGCTCAAGTCACGCATTTGCTCTCGCTGTTGCCGTTCGAGAACGAGATCCAGGCTCCATTCCGTAGTATCGTGCTGGATACGATGCGGGAGATCAGCCACGTCCCGTTTCTACCAGCCGCAGAGCCAAGCGAGAGTTTGAGCACGTCGCTGGAGCTCGTCAAGCCAGCTCAGCTGATCGATGCCTGGGAGGCCGTGCAGGACGACGAAGTGCTCAGCGTACTGACAAGCGATGCAAGTCTTCTCGCCACTGCGCTAAACAAGAAGCTGCTGCACTTCGAACTGTCGAAAGCCCTGCTGTCGGAACAGAAGAATCAGCTCAAAATCGAGAAGCTCAAGGCCTCCCATGTGCTGCAGCTGCTCACTTATGCGTCAGTGAAGGACGACATGAAATGGGTGGTGGCGATGCTGCGCGTGCTCGGGAAGCTCTGGAAGAAGGACCGTCATTCCGATTTGCTGCTCCAGGAGCTCCGTCTCATCAAATGCTTTCCCATTCAGAGCCAAGGCGCAACGAAGAAGAAGTGGGTCTCCCTGGTGGACACTGGCGACGCGCTCTTCCTACCAGCAGTGAGCAGTGGTGAGAAGAACTTTTCCAGCCCCGACGAAGACCTGAACGCTACCTCTGAGAGCTTCTACGGTGATCTCCACGTACTGGACGCGGAGTTCGCAACGGTGCTGAGCCAATTCCCGAACGCGCGAGTATTCCTGATCGCCCAGATCAAGGTTAAGACGATCGAGGACCACGACCTGATCGCCCACCACATCCTACCCAAGATGGAGAGTCTGAGCAGTTCACTGGCTTTGCCTTCAGCTGACGAGGCTTTGCAGCTCAAGGTGGTGGCCGCGATGAAGCAGTACTCCAAATTCCTCGCAGCACATCTCGTGACGTGCCCCAAATGCCCGGTGAGTGCAGAGATTCAAGCGAAGATGATGATCTGGACGTGCACAAGAAATTTGGCCTCCGCCACAACACCCAACGTCTTTGTGGTACTGCCATCCACAGCTTCCAATATGCCACAGCTGTCGAGATGGCTCCAGGGCAAGCTGAGACAGAGCGACAAGAGCCAAGCATTTGACTTGGTCGGGTGCGAATACTTCGAAGGTGAAGCCACTGCACAGCTGGCTGGCGCGTGGCAGAAGCTCTTTGTCGATACGCTCAAGCTACCAAAGCTCTTTGACGTGACGGACACCCGCGTCGTCATCGCCATCAAGCAGACTCTTAAGTGGCTCACAGCTGAGGCGAATCCGAAAACCAAGGAGGATGTGTCCAGCGAACTCGCTGGGTACTTGAACAAGCATTGGCCAACAACAGACCAAAACAGCGCTGGTTCAGAAGGATTTGAAGCCGTTGCTGAGCTCCTACGCAAGACCAAGTGGCTCAGTGGCACGGACGGCAAGTTCCACCGTCCTGAGACGCTCTGGGTGGCCTCTGCGGCCTCAAAGGCACTCTTCTCCGAGTCGATGGTTCCGTATTCGAAGGTTCAGTGGACTAATGAACTGTTGGCGGTGGACATTTTGCGCATCAAGAAGACACCAACGCTGGAAGACGCTCTGAGTGTCCTCCAGCGTCTGTCTTCTCACAAGGTGGGCAATGCGCTGTTGGACATTTCGGCAGTGAGTCGGATCTACATGCTGCTAGCAGGTCAAGGGCCAGCTCACACGCCGTCGATCAAGCATGCGTTCAGCGAACAACAGCTGGTGTTCACTCCGGCGAACGACGGGAGAGCGTGTGGCTTCGTGGCTGTGAAAGACGTGGTCTGGTCAGCAACGTCGTTCACCGGCAGGCAAATTCCACTGGAGCTCATATACCCCAAGTCACTCCGCCTGTTCTTTACTGAGATCTGTGGCGTCGAGCGAAAGCCATCGACCAGCTCGCTTTGTAACCACCTGGAGCAGCTCTCGAGCCACCAGAACGCTGCTAAGAGTGACCACGAGACCAAGAAGCATTGGAAGAAGGAGATGTTGCCGATTCTTAGGTTCTTTGCCAAGCAAATTAAGAAATCCGCGCTTCCCAAGGACGAGCTACGACGGATTCGAAAGACCCTCAAGGTGACGCCCTGGCTGTCCGTCTCGTGTAACTCTTCACCAGTAGCCAGTGGTGATAACAAAAAGCTCACGTGGTGCTCTGCGAAGGACGAGCCGATTGTCCCACGGACCGACGAAGAGCGCGAAGTACACAAAATCGTGATTGGTCTCCAAAAAACCCGCGATGGCGAGTTGGTTAACTGCATCAAACTGGTGAAACTCGATCAAGAGCTGCTTGAGGAACTCGATCCGCTGATCACATTGTCGAAGCTCCGCTCTTTGACGGCGCATGCGGTCTCTGAGCCTAGCTCGTGGTGCGATCTGATCACCAACAGCGTCACGATGCTGGATTCCACAGTAGAAACTGAAGACGTGACGAGAAAAACGAGGAGAAAGATCCAGAAACTGGTCAAAACGCTCCTGGTGATCTGGTCCAAGGCCTTCACTCGCAACCCAGAGGTTTGGGCGAAAGCTGACAAGCAATTCCAGTGGAAACTACAGCAGAGTCTGCTGTTCCCAACGCTGCGTGACCAGCACTTTATGAAGCCGGGAGATGTGTTCATCAACGACCAGACCGAACTGACAAGAGAGAGTTTGGCTGCTGAAGACACGAGTCTCCAGCCGGCGCTGCCGATCCTCTCGCTCTTCCCGTGGACGTACTTTACCACAGTCGACAGATCGGCCAACCAGTGCGAAGCTGCCCAGGTTTGTTGCTTCCTGCTCACTTTCTGCGGTGCCAAGTCGCTCAAGAACCAGTTGAACTACGAAGTGATCGTGCTCGGATCGATTCAGAGTGAGAGTCGAAGACTGCGCTCCAAGATCCAGCAGAGCATCGCAGTCGCCCAGCGATTGTTGTATCACCAGCATCGCTCCGTCTACGAGAGTTTGGTTCATACTGAGATTGCGCGGCTCTGTCGAGAGATAACGTGCATCATGGTCGAAGACGCCGGCGGGCTTCAAGTGGTGTACAGAGTCGGGAAGTCGTTTAGCGTGCGCCACACGCCAGCAACCTGCTTCCTGGACTCGAAGACGCCGATTCTCTACGTGACTCGGCCAACTAGCGGCAGTGATGACGACCTGAGCGGCCTCTACGAGGTACTCATGGAACTGTGTCGGAAGTGCTTTGGGCTGCAGGTCGCTGCCAGTGTGGCGAATCTGCTCTACCTCGCGTCCATGCAACCGAGCGCGGACGCGACGGAGAAATGGCTTGTTGAGACGCAGCAGTTGGCGCCGATCGATCCAGAGGAGGCAGGGGCATTGTGGGTCTCCACTGAAGATGCCAGTTGCGATGACGAAGCGACATCAATAGCAGCCGACGAAGTTGGTTCATCACGCAAACGTTCGCGTTCCATGCTCGAAGACGGCGAAGTGAAGGACGACGACAACGATCACCACCACCCGTCTGAGAAGCGTGTTCGCCAGAATGTTGAGCCGTGGTCAGGTGAAGCAAGACCTGGAGGGATCTTCCCACCACTCCCACCATCCGAAAGCACTGGGCCACCAAGCTTGTACTCAGCTGGTGCAGCAGTGCACCCACCTCTTCCTGGATCGTACCCAGGAGCTCTTGGTCCTCATCACCAGCAGATGCAGCACCAGCCAAGCTCGTTCCAGCCGCCTCTACCACCAAACAACGCTAATATCAGTCAGCACACGCTCCATTCGGACCAGGTGCTGAGCGTGGGCAACACGATGACCAAGGAGGAGCGCGAGGGCATCGGCCGCTGGGGCGAGGCGTACGTGTACAAGCAGCTCGTCGAGAGCCACAAAGGCAACGCCGACATGGTCGTGGACTGGATGAACGAGCACGACGAGTCGGGAAAGCCGTACGACATCACAGTCTCATCCTCAGGCAAAGTGGTCGAGTACGTCGAGGTCAAGGCCACGCGCACAATGGAGAAGGCCGTGTTCGAGATCAGCATGAACGAGCTGGACCAAGCGGCCACCCACGGCTCGAACTACGTCATCTACCGCGTGTTCAACGCCGGGAACGACGCGCTCTGCCGCGTCATCCGCATGAAGAACCCCATCGCGCTCGTGCGCCAGAGGAAGATGCAGCTCGCGCTCGTCATGCAATAGAACAACCCATAGATTTGCATGTCATAGACACAAAATGTAGCCATTTCATATCCGTAGGTGACTATTTCTGTATTTATTTGTATCTAAATGGTCAATATTACGCGATTTTATGCAAAATAAAGGCTATTATAGTATTTTATGATATATTTATGTCTATATGCTGAATAAACATAAGATCAATTGTCCAGGAGCTTCAAACGCGGAAGAAGCCCAACGAGAAGAGCAGGACGAGCATGAGCAACGGAGGCCACTGGGGGCCGCTGGCGGCGCTACAGGCGCTGCTTATCGCCGAGGAGCAGGTCACGGACGGCGAGAAGGACCGCAAGCAGACGGACCTGGCGCTCGTGCGCCAGCTGGGCGCCGAGGAGCTCCAGGGCGCCATCAAGACCGCGTCCGTGGAGCAGCTCGACCTGGCGCTGGCGCACGACGCGCTGGCCGTGGAGCGCAAGCCGCACAGTCTCTTCCTGCTGCTGTACGTACTTCTTCTCCCCCTTTTATCTGACTGTGTAATATGTCTACTGCTGGTTGTGGTGGGGGATATCTCTGTGGCGTATTGACATGGGTTGAATAATATGAATGACATAGATCCGCCAAGGCGAGCAAGATGGACCAGTGGCGCACGCGTCGCGTGACGCTGGAGGCGCGCGCACAGTTCGCCGCCGCGGGCTCGCACTTCCTCTGGCAGATCTCGCAGTTTCTCTACCAGGCGCCCGTGTCGCTCGCCGCCAAGGAGATCAGTCGAGGTATCATACAAATATGCGTGGATATTATAGGGAACATGGTGGCATTTAGTATTAACGATATGTTTGTGCGACAGTGAGCACGCTGTGCACGCAGTACTGTGCGCTGGCGGTGGACTTGAACCAGAGCATCAAGGCAATCTACCCGCTCAAGTCGTTCCTGCGCCGCTTCCACCAGCACGGCCACACGGAGCTCTCACCGCTGCACGGCCAGTTCTTTTATTTATGCCTGCACGCCAAGTGCTACTTTGCGGCCATGGAGATTCTAAGCCAGTACGTATTCTCTATTGCTTACGCCCTGTAGATCTGTACTAACTGTACCTGTCTGTTGGCATTATTTGCAGACCGATCTTTGAGATTCACGCGCAGTCCAACCTCGTGAACGCCGTGGACTTTGTGAGTTACGCGTACTACGGCGGGCTGCTGTACGTGGGCCAGAAGCAGTTCCAGGAGGCGATCGACTTCTTCACGTTGGCAATCACGGCGCCTGCGGTCTCACTCAGCTCGTTCGTGGTTGAGGCGTTCAAGAAGCTTGTGCTCACGTCGCTGATTCTCAAGGGTGAGCCGCCCGTTCTCCCCAAATACACGCCGTTCGTGGTCACGCGTCATGTGGAGAGTCACTGCAGCGCGTACATGGAGCTGAGCAAGGCGTTCCACTCAGCCAAGGACGTGGCCAAGTGTCTCGAGCTCGCGCAGAAGCACGCAGCCGTGTTCGTCAAGGACGCCAATTTTGGGCTCGTGAAGCAGGCCGTCGAGGCGCTCAAGCAGAAGAAGTTGCTGCAGCTCACGCGCACATACGTGACGATCGCGCTGGCGGATATGACAACGGCCGCCGGATGGGACGCGAGCGAGGTCGTGGCCGCCGAGAAAATGCTGCTGGAGCTCATTGCGAAGGGTCAGCTCGCCGCCGTGATCGACAAGCAGAAGGCCATGGTCAAGTTCGTGTTGGACGAGGACGATGAGAAAGACGCCAGCGACGGGGGCGCCGCCATGCTGCAGCTGCAGCGCGAGATGCAGAAGCTGCTGCTCGTGTCGTCGCAGCTGCGTGCCATGGACGCCGAGGTTGTGACGAGCGCCAAGTTCCAGAACCGCGTGCAGAAGGATAAAGACCGGCGCCAGCGAGGCGGCGCGAACCAGCAGCAGGGTGACGACCGCCTACCGCTCGGTGCCAGCGGCATGGACATGTTTGAGTAGGCGGATGGTTGGTTCGTAATGCCATTCACACATGCGCTTCAGTTAGTCTACACATAGAGCGCATCATCAATCTCAAAGCATTCATCTTGAGCTTGTAAATCGTCGTGGTGAGATGTGATGGCTTTCGGGATGTCAGAAGCCACCAAACCTATAGAAACACATTAAGTATATATC
>JAASFV010001152.1:0-10837 GCA_023334015.1 Globisporangium paddicum
AAGACTTTGAGTACGACTGTGGCGTCGCGAGCGTGGAGACCACCGACGATATCTCGGAGGAGACCACCGACGATATCTCGGAGGAGACCACCACTACCACTACGACGACCACCACGACCACTGAAGTCGACGTGGACGTGGAAGTCACGGAGGTGGAACCTGAAAGCTCCATTGATCTTGAGGTTTCTCGTTCTCCTGGAGTGACGTCACACAAATCACGGGCGAAGAAGCATGGACAAGCAGCGTTTAGTAATTTCGCTTCTCGTTCAAAAACGGTTTCGGGCTCAGAAGCAGCGACCTTGAGCTCTCAGATTACATCTACTGCCACTTCGTCGTCAGAACGCCACGCACCAAGCCACGACATGGGAGTACGCGCTGGTGCGAATCATGCTTTACCAATGTCGTACGGTCGTGCTGTTGTAGACGGCGAGGCGCATACCCAGAAGGTTGTATCCGTGAAGGAAGAAAAAGTGGCGGCGGTGATGGCGCAAGCTGCACAGACCAGTCCTCACCTTGGCGAAGCAAGCGACTTGGGCAATGTCGTTCAGAGCAAAGTCACCAGTTCCTCGAAGATTAGGCACGTTATTGTGCATGCTGGTGAGCGCAAGGGAAAGAAGCACAGTACCAAGGGATCCCAGTCGTCGGTGGCGTCTGCCAGTGTTCACGTCGAATCGTCAACAAAAACGGGATCTGCAACGGAAGCCACTCTCTCTTCGACTGCTCGAGACACCAAGGAGCGTCACGAAGTCGTTATTAGCTCTGATGTTTTTGAAGCCGAAGCTACTAAGAACAGCACGACATCGACCAAGAAAACCTCGGTGATTCGACAATCTGCAGCGGAAAAGAAGCGATCTGTCAAGTCTGAAATGACGACCACAACGGAAACTATTGCAGAGGTGAAAAAGAAGGCTGAACTTGTCACTGAATCGTCAACAATTGCAGTGACGGATGACGTGGTCGTCTCGGAGGTTCACGAAAGTAACTCCCGATCAACCATCAGTGGTGATGTATCTGCTATCACGTCTTCGCAAGAAGCCAAGAAGCGCAGATCGAAGAACAAGCGAAAGCAGCAACAATCTGGAGCTATTGAGGAAGAGGATACAGATGTGAGCGTCGAGACCACCACCACGAAGAGTGGAGTGACCGCGAGCACAGAATGCGAGGCGACAGCGCGTGGTGCCGTGGCGCGGGGAGAGGCGACTTCGGGTGTAGCCACGGCGTCTGATGGCATCGAGCACTATGGTGGTATACGTCTGACCCTGGCCTTCGACCACGTGTCGGATTCAAGTGTCCTTCGGAGAGTTGTCGGGTACGCCTCATCAGGAACGATGATGGCGATCTTGGGCTCGACCCGCGAGGGCAAGGCAGCGCTTCTGAGCATTCTTGCCGGCTACAAGGCCATCGAGAACGACAGTGGGCACGTCTACTTGAATGGACACAAGGTCACTGTTGTCGAACTCCGCAACTTTGTTGGATACTGCACGTACCAGAGTACGCACTGGGAGGCGTCCACCATCCGAGAGGTCGTGACTTTCAGCGCCCTCTTGCGTCAGTCTGCTCATTTCAGCGAGAGCCACAAACTCGAATCTGTCGACAGGTGGCTTCAGATACTGGAGATTTCGGAAATCGCCGACAAGCGCGTGCAGAGCTGCACTCGTGAGCAGCGTCTCCGCGTCAAGATCGCCGTGGAGCTCGTCGCCAAATCGATTGTGCTCTTGCTAGACGAGCCGCTTCGCGGTCTCGACGAGCAATCAGTGAAGCGCACTGTGCTGCTTTTGCGCAAGCTTACAGCCTGGGGCTACACGATCATCGCCACCCTCAACGAGACTTCCCCGCAAGAAGCACTTCGTTCGTTCGACCGTTTGGTGCTCTTGACGCACAGCGGTGAAGTCGCGTTCAGTGGTGAGCTCGGCACAGACTGTCGACACCTGGTGAAGTACCTGCACGCCACCTCTGGTGTGAAGCAGACTCCGCCAGGCAAGACTACTGCCATGTGGGCTCTCGAGTGCATTGGCGCCAACGCGAGCGCGGCGCACACAAGCAGCAGTGCGAAGGTTGCGATTGAGAAGGACGCCAAGTTCGCCAAGAGCTTCAGCCAAAGTGAGGTCAAGCGCGTTCTGGTGAAGCACATGAGCCAGAGCGGTGTAACAAAGCCAGCTGGAGAGCTGCCGGTGGTGCACACGCTGACCATTTCGTGGTCGACGCAGATGACGCTTCTGATTCGACGCTTCTCGGTCTCGTACTGGCGCACTCTGCTCTACAGTCGCGTGCGTATCGTAAACGGCCTGCTGATCTTCCTCCTCTTCGCGTGGATCTTCTTCGCGCAGGAGAACGCATACGACACCTTTGACGGCGTCAACAGCGGCGTGCAAACGCTGTTCTACTCGTCGATCGTGCTGGGCTTCCTGTCGTTCCTGAACGTGCTCTACAGCTCTTCGCAGGAGCTCGTATGCTTCCAGCGGGAGCAGGCGATGCATATGTACCAGTCCGGCTGGTACTATGCCGCGAAGACCTGCGTTGACGTCGTGATCTCACTCACAGTGAGCTTCCTGTTCACGCTTGTGCTGTTCATGCTCACGGGCTTCTCCGCGTTCGTGTTTGAGAGCTCGTGGTACTGGATCAGCCTTGCGTTCTACGTGCTGATCCAGGGCTACTTCGGCCACTGTGCTGCGTACCTCATCCGACGCGTGGACCACGCGGTGTTCATCGGGTTGCTCGTACAGGTATTCATCGTAATCGCGTCGAGCATCGGCTGGGCGTTTGAGTACTTCCCGCACCGCTACTTGATGGCCAACTTGGTTGGCATCGTGTTTGGCGACTGCCGTGAGGTTGAAGAGATCCAAGAAGCAGAGAGCGTCATCACTGAGCGCGACGACATTGTTGCGTGCAAGCCGCTGCGCTTTGCTCCTGGCTGGTTTGTGGAGAAGAGTGGTGAGTTGACGGTGCAGTCGTATGTGGAGCAGGAGCACTTGAGCGCCAAGAGTGAGAGCTTCATGGCCAATGCGCTCGTGCTCTTCGGGTTCTTCGTACTTTTCCGCTTCTTGGCCATGTTCATCATGCGTCGCCAGCAGCAGCGCATGGCATACTACTATTCCAGCAGCAGCACTACGACGTCGACGACTGTGGGCGGCGTCACCACTGTCCGCACGGTCTCGACGACCACCACTACGAGCAGCAAGACTGTCATGAAGAAGTAGGCTGTGGAAACCCAGCAACTAAGCTAGCAGCTGTGCATACTTTCGATCATTGCATGTTTACATGAAATCAATAAATTTGAATGCATCTTAAATGGCTTTCTGGGTCTCTCGCTTTACCTTCACGACTGCATCACCACCACGCTTCTGTCGCAGTTCAACGTCAACACTGTATCGAAAACCAGTTGTTTGCAAATTACTCTCACGAATGAGATCCCACAAGACTCGAGAACAAAGGAAAGCGACACCTTACTTTGTCTTGTCAGCAAGTACGCGAGTGAGATTCAACTCCTTCGCTATTCAAGCTCATCATCTTGGTCTATGCTCCTCACTTCCTCTCTCTTAGGCCCACTTGACCATCAAGGATGCGTTCTCGAGCTTCTTCTCCGCAAACGTGGCGTCTTCGCTATACTCGATAGCAGAAGGAGGAAACGCCGTGCGGAGCTCGAAAGAGCGCCCGCGAGCTTCTGGGATCTACAAAACACATGCCAAACAACCTCATTTAGTGTCAATGCCTCGATTCAGCATGATACACATCTTATCTCGTTCTTTTACCTGTTCCTTGACAAATACCCAGAGCTTGGACATCGGATCCGTCTTCAAGAAGCGACGCGTCAATCGGGAGCCATCTGGTGCTCGGATTTGGACGCGAGTCACACCTGGAGTCCCATCTAAGAGACGTGAAACAAAAGATAACAGTGATAACAAATGGTTAGCTGCAAAATAGTTCGCAGGTCCACAGAAATAAAGTTGTGAAGGCAACCCAAGTGTACCAGCAGGTTCAGGATCCAGCGTTTCATAGACTTCCTCATCTTCCTCCTCCTTGGTTTCCTCCTCGGCGTCAGAGCCTTCGCTGTCGCTCCCGTTTTGCAGCGACGCGGCGATAGCAGCAGCCAGTTGGTCCTCTTCAGAGGCGTCATCAATGTTTCGTTGACGCTACCATATAAGTTGGTGCATTAATTTCGTTAGATGCAATTCCACAAAACTACCAAAAAAAGAGTGATGCGTACCACAGGCTCTGGTGTGCCAGTCGCCGCTGGCGTATCCATCAGGTTCATACAAGCAAAATCCGATACTGCGGACAAGAACACACACATTGTCATCAATAAGCCCACCACATCCAGCCAACAAATGGTCAAAACAGATAAGCACTTGTACAACGCACGCTTTTCAGTGAGATCCTGTGGCTCGAGGAATCCAGTCCACTGCTGCATGATCTCGCCAGAGCGTGGGTCGATGATCAAGATCGCTGGAAGCGTCTCACGCTCGATCTGGTAGAGCGTGCAGAACTTCTTTCCGTGCTCCGACGCCCAGTAGTTCTGTATAGTTGCAAACACAGTTGTAAGTAAACAAAATACAGAAAAACAAGTTGCAGTACACAAGCTGCCAGCGAACGCACCTGCCAGAAGACAAATCCGCTCGCGACGAGGTTCTGCACCACGTCGTCCGACCACGTGTCTCGGTTGAGCATGTGGCTCGCAAACACAATTTCATCTTGAATGTTCACGAGCAGCCACTTGCCTTCGTTCTTGGCGTGCATGCGAGCCTAGATACGCCAACATAAAACATAAAATCAGTCGGTCCGTCACTTTAAGAAGATATGCAGCAACAGAAAATGACACTAACGTCCGCATAGGTGCCTTGGTACATGATCTCGACTGGGGGCTGGAAGAGCGTGCTAAGGTCTCGCGTTCGGTTCGAATTGTCGTCGACACCAGGTCCTGCGCCGCCTCATAACATAAGAAGTTACATAAGGAAGCACCCAGTGAGCGCCATGCAACAGATCCAACACATAGTTTTGTAGAAAAGTGTTCTCTTTGTACCGAAGGCCGACGCAATGCGTGGCTCCGCTGCCGCATTGATCGCAGCGATGCTCTCGGCGGCGAAATCGCGGTACTGGTCGTGTATTCTCCGCAATGGCACTTTCATTCAAGCGCACACAAACAACAAGATCAGCCAAGTGTCGGTACATACGTGAGCTTATGGACATCAATAAGACAGTTAACATACTTCCTTCGAATGCCGAGCCAACAAGACGCTGACGCTTTGACGGATCTGGCGCACGCACGTCGCTGTGATCAGCGCAACAGCAACAATACGACGAAGCAGAATTCGGTTAGCAGCTCACACAGTAAGTCAATACATACAATAGATCTGAAATCGTACTCATCGCCGTAGCCGGCGCCTCCCATTGGAGCCGCTGGCGGCATGGCGGACCCGCCGCCAAAGCCTTGACTGCCGCTCTCCATGAAGAGGTTCACCTACAGCACGTAACACAACATATCATAAGTGAAACAAAAACACGCTGAGAACATACCAACAGATGTGGCTTGCCACTCACTGCTTCATCCAGCTTCCAGTTGGTCAGCTATCCCAAATACGAACCACACAGCACGACCGTTAGTTCACAATCCCCCTCGTACATGTATCGGCCCATAGATGGCCACTCTGTCGTAAGCCCGTATACATTGGTGTCGCACACATGTTATACGTGGTCCAGCATACCAAGCATGAGCTCACGCACCTCGAGGAACTGCAGCGCGCTCGCGGATTCCGCGCCCGTGATGTTCATGAACCTGCGTGACGTCACCAGAAGTTGCGAGAGCCATATATGCGCAGAGAAAGTGTGAGTCACATCACATCACAAAACACACCACATGCATTGGTCAGTGCCCTGCGTACTGCAGCATGACAGAGAGAGAGAGAGAGACGTACGAAGCGAGCGCTTCCTGGTTCTGCTCCTCCGCCATGGCTGCTCGCTTGCTTTTTGGGGAAAATCCAATTTCCAACTAGTTTATCCGACACCAATTGATGAAATTCAATACGGGGCAATTACTAAACGGTCACGGATTCTGAGAGAAGCTTACTAATTTGTCACTAAAACAATTTCAGGTTACTAAAAGGTCACCAAAGCTTGTTTACGTTACTAAATGGTTACTGAAAATCCTGCAAATAGAACCTAAAATTTGGATTCTGACGAGAGGACAGAAATATAGCTTCTAAAATTGTATACTTTCCAGTTGATATGCGTAGATGCCTTCATTGCTCGCAGCGAGAGCACACATCAACTTATGTTCCCATTCAACACAGCTAGCATGCGTGCCAGTGACAGCAACGTGCAGAGTACGAGCGACGGCTTCAAGACCAACCGGATTTACGTCTCCATGCAAGTGCTGAAGAATGAGGTGGCTCAATATTTTGCGAAGCGAAACCTAGCGTTTCGACTTCCTGTCAACAACAAGAGACAACTGAAGATGACGTGCACTGAGCATCGCGACTGTCCCTTCATTGTGTGGGCATTCCAGGTTCAGGCACAGAGACTGTCTGGATCACCAACGTTGAAAACGAGCACAGCATCATTCACGTCGACTTCGAAGCAGAGCGATAACGGGCGCCTAACCGATTACGAGGGAAGCTCCTGGTTCCAGCCGCCCAGAGTGTCCTCCAGATTGCTGGTGTTGACATTTGGTCGACACAGATCAAGAGGAGGGCCAAGATCAACCATCAGTTCGAAGCAATACAACATCAAGCGTGGAGAGCTAAGCGTAAAGTTCTGGACGACTCCCACGGAGATGGCAAGCAGAGCTATATGTTCATGAAGGACTGACTTTTGAAGGTGGGCGCTCTCAATCCAGGTTCGGCAACGTGATTCAAGACCACCGGCACCAACTTCAAGCGAGCGGGTATTGCTCACGGCGCCTTCAACCAGGCTTTCGATTCGATGCTCCCAGTAGTGACTCTTGACGCATACCACTTGAAGACGAAGGACAAGAGAGTAATCTACTTGGCGTCTATTCTTCCCGGCAACTTTGAGATTCTTATAGCCGGGATGGCAATTAGCAACAACGGCGACTAGGAAAACAAGGACAACTGGATGTGGATTTTAGACTGCTTGGTCGAGGCGATGCCGTTCTTGCTAACAAACGACCCCTTCGTCGTCGTCAGTGACAGGGACAAAGGATTGACGCCCACGGTTGCAGAGAAGATCCCAAACGCCAAGCATTCGTATTGCTCAGTTCATATCAAGAGGAATGTCGCCCAAAAATTCCACACCGGTCTCGACGGAGCGATCCACATTCTCGCAAGATCAGTGCTGGTGAGTGAGAGCGATCAACTGCTTGAAAACCTCCAACGAGTGCATCCAGCAATTACCGCCTATATGGGTGGAATCGACAAGATCAAGTGGAGATTAGCCTACTTCCCAGTCCCGAGGTATGACATCGTCACTTCCAACGCCGCCGAATCAATGAACAGCTTTGTCGATAAGGAGCGACTTTCGGCACATCTGGCAATTTTCGTAAGGATTACGTGGAAGACCAACGTGCGACTCGCCACACTCAGCGCTATGTACCAGGGGCACGCAGCCGGATCGGTTATCCCGCGTATTTGAAGGAAATGCGCTTGAGTGGTTGAGCGCAACATTCAAAGTGATGTATTGAATGAGGGCCTTAATTTGCATGCACAAGCGCTGCCTGCTACATCTAAGCCGACTGGATTATTTGCTGAATTCTTGTCAGTACTATCCACAAAGATCCTTCACATAAACAACTGCTGGGTACGGATCAGATTTCGCACCCACAATCACGTCTTACCTGCCGTAAAAAGAAACACACGATGTGGCGCAATCACTGGGATGATTACCCACCATGTTGGCGTTTCCGACGATTACGCGATCGCAGCGCGAGACGTCTTGCCAACAGTATTCACAAGGTTCTGGGCGGGACGATGGACAAAGCGCTTCGGAGAGAGGTGATCAAGTCTCAGAACCGTAGCAACGCGATGATCAACGAGGTGAAGCGCCTATCAAGCGAGGAGTACTGAGTCGTGGATACTGAGAAAAAATCGTGCAGTTGTAAACTCTGGGATGAAGTGCAGTTTTCTTGTGAGCACGGCTATGCGGCAATCTTGGCGCTGAAGAAAAACGTGGCCGAGTACGTAAATCCTGCCTTTCTCATGAGTACCTGTCTCGACGCAGTTGAGCGCTTTATCCACCCTGTAGAGACCAACACTTGCGAGAGCGACCAATCTACAACTCCGTCAACTGTGGCCAAGTACAGAGGTGTGACACAGACCACAGGCTTCCGAGCGCCGGAGAGGAAATTGACGAAATGCGTGCTCGAAATCGGTCGCGTTGCTCGGTTTGTGGTGTCTCTGATCACAACAAGCGAAGTTGCAGCACACGCGCGGGACTGGTCGTGGTAGCCGACGACAGCATCGGCATGACAGACTAGCAGTTCGTGGACGGTATGTGGGTTTCTGAAAACATGCTCGACTTAGAAAGTCTATAGTTCAGGGTTTAACATCACAGCTTAGTACACAGGCTGACATTGTAACGGGATCACCGTACACATCCGCGGAAGTACGATATCCGCGGGTCTCTCTTGGAGCATATTTCTTTTGGTGGGCCTGAGTCCTTCCTGTCCATCTGTGCCATCCACCAAGATCTCAGAGTCGAAGAGTGTCATCATGCCAGTCCACCTGAACGGTGTGCACTGGAGTGCTATCATAGCCAATTTGATCTACGACGCTGATGGAGCGTATTCGGCAGTGCAGTTTTACGAGTCACTCGCGCAAGCCAGATACAGAGTTCCAATGGAGGACTTGTGGCATTCGACAGTACGCCCATTTCCTCACGTCTGGCACTTCAAAACGATGGGAAACAAGCAGTATCCGCAGCAAGTGAATTTCGAGTAGTGTACCACGCCGAAACAGCCTGACGGGTCTAGCTGTGGCGTGATGGTGATTGCGTATGTCTACGCGAATCTCAAGAAGCGTCTTGTGAGTCCGACTGGTGAGGTATCAAGAGATGATGTTGCTGTTATGCGTATTCGGACAATGTGGATGATTATAACGCAGCCTGTTGTGACAGCCGACGCTGCTGAAGACCTCAAGGCCGCTGCGCAAACAGATAAAGAGTTGTGTGCTTGTTTATAATTTGTTTTAATGAGCACATGTGATCGTGCATGGTGAATTATTCCATTATCTCACTGGTGCTTCATTAAGACACTGCAGCACTCTCGAAGTGCGAAGGAGAATGAGCAAACATAGTCGGGGTCGCCATCACGCGCTCCGCGGATCGACACACCGAACATGATCATATCCTGCTTCTCTCTTGCCAGCATGTCGGCCAAGTCACCTTGCGTGTTGAGCAGCATGAATGAGTACTTTGACAGGCTTTGCAGCTTTTCCTCCATCATTTCCAGCTGCTGGAGCTGCGAGCGGATCAGCTGTTAGCACACGGCGGATCTGCGTTCAGCCGAGCGTTGTGGGGTCGCTGGCACGCTCGAGTTGCTGTCGTCGTAGGTGTCGCAACACACGCCTTCTGTGTCGCCGTCCTCGCTTGCTTCTTCTCGTTCCATTTTGGGAATGAAGGTCAGAAAGTGGTCCCGAGTCAACGTTCAAGTAGTCCCTAGCGATACCGAATCAAGGTTTCTTTGCACTAGACGGTCGGCCATAAACGAAATATTTCGTTTTTACTGGGCAAATACTTTGCATTTACAGGAATATAACGGTTATTTTTCATTTATTTGCGATGACATTTGTAACTTATTTTCATAAATGACGAGCAGATTTTTGTTGAGTTGCTTCTTAGGTTGCTTCTCAGGTTGCTTTTGGCTGCAGGGTTGCAGCTAGAGTGTTGTGTTGTCGTATCTTGGGTTGTAGTAACGCCATTCCATTGCGCCACACGCGTTTGCGCATCCGATGCGCTTGTGTGACCGCGATGACGCATGGACTTCACAGTCTCCATGCCGCAGAGGGAAACTGCACTCGTGTTTCTGAAGATACTCGTGCATGGCTTTTTTATGCATCGCGAGTTCGGATCGTGTCATGTCAACCTTGCAGAATGACTGCAAATACAGGAGTGTGCACTACGAGTCTGCGGCTATAGAGTGCGTGGTGGGGCTGTACAAATATGCTTGAAACGAATTGCGAAGCAGAACCCAAGCAAGTGCTCACATTCTCTCCGAAGCAGAAAGCTCACAGAAATCAAGGGAAATCAAGGGAGATGGCTGGTTTATGTGACGAAATTTGCTGCTTGGACCTGCATCGATGCACATAAACGATACATTTCAAGCACCAGCATTGAAGTTGGTCTTCTGTTCTGAAATCGTATCGGATTTTGAAGGTGTTACGAGCTCATTTTTCTCATGTTGACTTGCTTTGAGTAGCATCCCAATTTACCTGTAATAACATATATATAAATTGTATGAGGTTATGAGATGTGCACATTTTCTTGTTGGCTGATTTGTAACATCCGACATGATTGATTTGCAAAATTGCAACACAATTGCGACTTCATGATTGCACTCGTTCTGGCGCATTTGTCAAAACTCACATCTGGCGCTTTTGCAACAATTTCCGCACTTTTGCAACTGGCACTTTTGCAACAATTTGCCAAAAGCTCCCACCAAAAAACTCTCAAATCCTCTCATTCTTGAATTCGCAGTCCAAGCACCAAGCAGCACTACGCACAAGAAGACAATGGCGACCAGCAAGCGATTCGCAGGCGTACGTTTCTTTCTGCCTCACTCGCGCTGTCTTTTGCGCGCACTCGTCCTGGGGGGGGGGGGGGCGGGGGGGGGGGGGGGGGGGGGGGGGGGGGGGGGGGGGGGGGGGGGGGGGGGGGGGGGGGGGGGGGGGGG
>JAASFV010001153.1:0-10825 GCA_023334015.1 Globisporangium paddicum
TGATTCCGACTTTTAAGTTGCGACGGCCGGTGGTGGTGGTGAAATTGGCTGGTGGCAACCCCTGTAGGCTTCGAGAGGTGGTGCTCGCGTTGCTGGCGGCTAGATGTAGAATGTGAAGCTAGCGTTCTCTCGAGCCCGTCTGGTTATAGGCAATGCCCCTGCTGACGTAGGCATTGAGTTCTTCCATGGTCATCACAGGTCATCACAAAAGGCGCTGAAAATATGCGAATGTGAATTTGAAGACTCGAAGGCAAAAAAAGAAGAATTAGGACAAGAATCAATCTGGCCACACCAAGTTGAACCGAGTTGAAGCCGGTGAGTGGTGGTGCCACGATTATCTAGTGGTCCTTTTAAGCTCTCACTTGGGCTCCTTCGCTGTTGCACCTTACGAAGCCGCCGTCAATTGCTGCAGCTATTCAGCAGTGCAAACCTGGGTGTGATCGGATAATTGGTTGGCGTTTGGCTGTTGGTTGTTGGTGGCTGGCTGTCGGTAGCTGGTTGCTGTTGTTGGCTGGTTTGGGTGTGTTTGGGGCTGTGTGTATGTGTGCTAGAGCCACGCACTCGATCGATATTGCGAGCTTGTGAGCGGTATACAACGTCATGGCAACGTCATTGGCGTCATTTACCAATGTCGTCGTTGGCGTATGGTTCAAGTAGCTGTAGCTTGATTTGAAGAAAAAGTGGGAAGCAATGCTGCATTAACGCAGTCAGAACCGCTCGCTTAGTACTTCAGTTCAAGCCCTTGAAAGTTGTCGTGGCCTCGAACCTCATCGTGTTTCTTATGTCGACCCATCAACATGATATTTCCATCCGAGAACCTCATCCGAGAAGCTAGCCCGCGCGCAAAACCAGCGCCTTCATCAGTTCAATACCCAAACCAGTTGAGAATTCGATTCGCCACTATCCATAATCAGTATCCAAAACCACCCCCACTGTCATCACTTGTCAACTCCCAGCCAGTCATTCATCTCAACATATTTGTATTGGTATCGATATCCAAAATCCAATCTCTCATCTGATCAGACTGGAGACAGAGTCACGCTTTTTCGGTCCAGCCAGTGTTCAACATTCCTGTCGTTCTTGGTCTTGGTCTTGATCTTAAGAGTCTGCAGGAATGATGTACTGTTTCAAGCTCATAAGGCAGTCATGAAGGAAAGTAGGAAACTCGTGGGGATAGCTAAGTGGCTAACTAATAGCATCACGTTATGTGTGCACCGGCCACCACAACTCCTGCAGCCGCGCTCAAGTATTGCAAAAGTGCAAGAATCAAAGTGTCTCTTCATGCTCTTCGTGCGACTTTCATCCCACCTTTTTGCCTTCATGAGACCTTCATGCAACCTTCATGCGACCTTCATGCGACCTTCATGCTCGTGTCTCTTCCACTAAGACGCGTGATAAACACGTTAAACAGCGTTCAAAATTAGAAAGTCCCATACAATTCTCTATATAACTTTACAAAACCATGCCTGTGATTTCCACCTCGCCACAAAGACGGCGCGAAAAGAAGCTCGAAAATGGCGAAAATGCGCAACATGGCCCCAAGGTGTCGGCTCCTCAGCTTGAGCAACCATCCACCACTTGCCAACTTGACAGCCCGTGCGCACCGGCCACCTTCCCTCTCTCTACAACACGCAGCTCACGATGGCGATGTCGCTGGTCGCGCACCCGCTCCTGGTCGAGCAGTTCGTCGAGACATCCAAGCAGATCACCAAGGCGCTCAAGTGCGTCGCGTTCACCAACATGCAGGTGGGCGACATGATGATGCGCAAGCACGAGCGGCTCGAGAAGCGTATAGTCTGCGTGAGCGAGGAGATGGAACTGCTGCGGGCCGACGTAGCTGAGAACGTCGTCAACCAGCGCGAGCGCCGCCAGCAGCTCGCGGACATTGAAGAGGACGTCGAGCGCGCCGAGGTGCTCGGCAACGCGCTCATGGTCGAGGAGCTGCTCACTGAGCTCCGCGTGCTCCAGGAAGAGGGCAAGCGCGAGGAGGCGCTCTTGCGCAGCATCAAGAAGGCGCTGCGCCAGCGCCGCCGCGTCCACAAGATGTTCATCGCCGAGAAGAAGAACGTCGAGGACGAGATGTGCGCGTTCAACCGCAAGCAGAACCTCATCCAGGCGCTGCTCACGACCTTCGCCAAGGACAGCGTGGGTGCCGGCTCCAACTCGCAGAGTAGTAGCGCCAGCCAGAGCGACTGCGGCTCGGACCTCGACAACAGTGTGCTGAGCATGGGCGTCGACGACTATCGGTCGTCCGAGCCACACTTCGGCCAGAGGAAGCGCCCGTCGGCGCTGAAGAGCTCTCCAGTGACGACGACCCGTCCGCGTCGCTGGTCGGCGGATGGGACGTACCCACTAACTTCGTTGCCATCGCCGCCGAGACAAAAGACCCGCGCGCGCCGCTCGCTCTCGGTCACGTTCTCACCCGTGCGGCCGCACTCGCTCGGCAGCGTCGAGGAGGAAGACGACGACGAAGAGCCACAGGGTCTGTCTGACGATCGACCTGTGAAGGACGAGGTGCCAGAAGAGCAAGCGACAGCGGAGCACCTGGTGCTCGAGGAGATCCACGACGAGCACGACAATTTCTACTCGCACGCGAGCGACTCGAGCGACCACAGCGACACGGGCTCGGAGGTTGAGGACGAAGACGGTGTCGGTGGTGCCGAGATGGTGGCGGCGGTGAGCAAAGTGAGTTTTGAGAAGAAGGGGCTTGTTGCGGTGCCGACGCTGATGAAGAAAGGGCTCGTTGAGATGCAAACACTGGTGTTCACTGGCCAAGACGTGGTCTCAGCCGCCACCAAGACGCTTGTCACGCAGGATGAACCCACGTCGAGTGCCATGAAGATGCTGAGCATTGTCAAGAGCAGCAGCGCGTTCACCAAGCCTCCCAGTGACCAAGAGGAAGTCACGCTCGCACACACAAGCAACGCCATGGTGATTGAGGAGCTCACGACGGTCGGTGCGTAGTTGCTATTCAATACCGAATCGTTCATATCTATTTGTCTGCATCACTAGCGCAGGTCGTAGCAATTCGCGTCATAAGACCATTAATTCATTCATGCGAGAACAAGAAAAGAGTTGGTAGTGAGTGAGTGTATCAATCGTGTATGAGTTGAGATTATCATCGCGTATATCACTACCGACATACAGCTACCAGTACGCAATATGCATTCGTATTCTACTAAATTATAGAGAGCTGAATGGGAAGTCATCAGTGCAGTCGTCCTCGTGTTACCGAGGGATTTCCTCAAAATGAATTCAGAGCAGATCTTGGTATTTTGCTAGCATCACTTGAGTCCCATGAGAAAACACACACACACGCATATAAACATACACACATGAAGCACTGAGAAGAAGATGTGGCTGGCAGATTGAAGCGAAATTCCAGAGTGCGCATCTCAATGTCCGTTGCGGAGCTTCTGGTCTTTTCGCGAAGAGCTGTTCAGTCGTCCCGACCAGTCATTCCACTTATCCTAATATAGCGTGTAACACCTAAAAAAGACATTTTGTCCTGATATAGCGTGGAAAAAGTAATATATAATGTGGCTCACACCATATTCGTCCCAGTCAAGCTTCAACACTGCGTCGTTTCGTAACGACCCGGGCAATATGGCAATTCTTCATGGCCCCATGGGTCGTTTCGCGTGCCTGGCCACGCCACCCCACAGCTCAGCACCAGCAAGCCGCCGGCTGCGCTTACTCTCGAAAAAGACCGCTCTTCTAGCGACCTTCCGCTCTTCTCACGCCTCCTGCTTCTCGTCCCATTGCGACCGTCCGTCTCGTACTAAAAAGCAGCACCATGGGCCTGCTCAACCTGCTGCGCAAGCTCAAGAAAGATGACAGCGAGGCGCGCATCCTCGTGCTCGGCCTGGACAACGGCGGCAAGACGACGATCCTCAAGAAGCTCTCGGAGGAGGACATCAGCCACATCATGCCCACGCAGGGCTTCAACGTCAAGAGCCTCCAGGTCGACGGCTTCAAGCTCAACATGTGGGACATCGGCGGCCAGAAAACTATCCGACCGTACTGGCGCAACTATTACGAGCAGACCGACGCGCTGGTAGGCTATCTATCTCTTGTGTTTGCCCTGATTGTTAGGGTATATCGTTGGCTAACCTCTCAGATATGTGTGCTGATTATAGATCTACGTGATTGACAGCGCGGACCGGCGCCGCCTCGAGGAGACGGGCATGGAGCTCGTAACGCTGCTCGAGGAGGAGAAACTCGCCAACGTACCCATCCTCGTGTTCTCCAACAAGCAGGACCTGCTCAACGCGCTGCCGTCGTCCGAGATCTCGACGGCGCTCAACCTCGCGACAATCCGCGACCGCACGTGGCACATCCAGGCGTGCTCAGCCAAGACCGGCGAGGGCCTCCAGGAGGGCATGGAGTGGATAGTCAACACAATGAGCTCGAGCGCCAGCAAGGGCCGAGAAGCCAAGTAGCTAACTGCTCTCACTTCAGGCGGCAAGTGATGCTTTCGGCGTCGCAGACAGGCCCAGGCTGGTCAAGGAACAAACAAGCAGGGGCGACTGGAGCTGGGCTGAAGGTGCGGTTTGAGAGATGGCTTCACACAGAGAAAGCGACAGACAGACAGCGTGAGTATGAGTTGTCTAGGAGCCTTCTCCATGAGGTGCTGCCCACTGCATGCTTTTCTATATAAACGATAATGAAAATCTCATCACCATTTTCATACATTTATCACCATCAGTTCCTCGTAAACGACAAAAACAACGTGATGTGAGGCTGGCTGCGGCGCTGGTTTACAGAGCGCTGGAGCTTAGATCATGTGTATTGAAGGCAGAAGGTTCGTGGAGATTCGATCTATAGCGACGCACGCTTAGAGCTCGAACGCGACGTTGATCTTGACGGCCTCGGCCTGGGCGACAATGTCGGCGATCTTGACGGCCTTCTCGGCAGCGTCGTCGAGGTCATCGGCCATGATCATCTTAAAGCCCGAGTTCGTGATCAGATCGCGCGCCTTCTCGACGTTCGTGCCCTGCAGGCGGATCACAATCGGCTTCTTGAGGCCGAGGTCCTTCGCGGCGGCGATGATGCCCGCGGCGATCACGTCGCAGCGCATGATGCCGCCAAAGATGTTGACGAGAATCGACTTGACCTTGTCGTCGCCGTTCAGGATCTCAAAGGCCTTCTTGACCTGGCCCTCGGTGGCGCCGCCGCCAACGTCCAGGAAGTTGGCTGGCGAGCCGCCGTAGAGCGAAATGATATCCATGGTGGCCATGGCGAGGCCGGCGCCGTTCACGAGGCAGCCAATGTTGCCATCGAGGCCAATGTAGTTGAGGTCGTAGGCCGCGGCCTCGACCTCGCGCGGGTCCTCCTGGGTCTTGTCACGCTGCGCAAAGATCTCCTTGTGGCGGAAGCCGGCGTTGTCGTCAAAGTTGAGCTTGGCGTCGCACGCAAAGATGTCACCCTCCGGGGTCTCGGCGAGCGGGTTGATCTCCACGAGCGTCGCGTCGACGCCGATGAAGAGGTTGTACAGGTTGCGGATCATCTCCTCGAGCTTGGGCACCGAGGACTCGTCCACGCCGAGGTTGACCGCGAGGCGCGCGACCTGCTCGTCCGTCACACCCTTCATGATGTCCACGTTCTCCTTGAAAATCAGCTCCGGGGTCGCGGCGGCGACGTCCTCAATCGAGGTACCGCCGGCCGGCGACGCGACGATCACAGGGCCCTGCGACGCACGGTCCATGAGGATCGAGAAGTACATCTCGCGGCGCATGTACACGCGCTCGACGAGGAAGACCTTGGCGACTTCAATGCCCTTCTCGCCCGTCTGCTTGGTCACGAGCGTCTGGCCGAGCATCTTCTCGGCGAACTTGCGCGCCTGTTCTGGCCTGTTGAATTAAGCAACCATAAGAAGAGAATATAGAATGAGCATCAACAGTTTTGGCAAAGAGGAAAACAAGACGTTTAGATACATACTTGGTGCACATGTGGACCCCGCCTTTGAAGCCGTTCTTGAACGAACCGAGGCCGCGGCCGCCGGTGAGCGCCTGCGCCTTGATCACGACATCAACGCCCGCTACGAAAAGCAATAACAGCCATACCAACGTCAGCATTTCACCTCAATAAAAATGTCGAATAGAAATATTCGTTTCAGAGCTCATAAGCCGCACAAGACACCCTCAGCATCTCCACACAGGCACATACACGGAAAGCGCCATTTATATGCACAGGACACACATAAACGTACAGCGTCCGGCCTTGATCTTGTTGAACGCGGCCTCGGCCTCGGCCGGGGTAGTCGCCGGGATGCCCTGCGGCGTGGCGACGCCGAAGGTTTTCATGATGTCGAGCGACTGGTACTCGTGCAGGTTGAGGCGGCGCACCTGCTGCGACGGCGCCGAGAGCAGCGCCGACGCCGCCTTCTTGTTGTTGGAGCGCAGCACACGGCCGAACATGTTTGCTACTTGCGTCGAGAACCGGGAATGGTGATATTGAATCATCACCACAGGTTGAGGGGGGAACGCCAGGATCGTTTACGCGAGTGGATGTCGCGCGAATTTATTTACAGCAAGCTCCCCAGCGGATCTGGTAAACAGGCACGAGAGATACAAAAAAGAGATTTTGCGGATTGTGTAGAGAGGTGCCCACGCTCGTGCAACCTTCAGCAAAAATGTGATGTGATTGGAGGAAAATGAGAATACTCTTCGCTTCTGACTGGACAAAATTGTCAAATAGCAAAAGGAACCGAGTCAGAACGGTATTATACCGGTACTGAAGCTAACATATACCGGTTTCTCATTTTAGAGAAAATCTTCCTTGAAGAATGGACACTTTCCAATCTGAAGAGCGCTGACGAGCATGGCGTTCAATGGGACGCTGGCGGTGCTGCTCGCGGCCAAGTACTGCAAGCACAACCCGCTCTTCCAGTGGCGCGAGGAGGCGTTCCCCGCGATCGGCAGGCGTGCCGACAAGTTCTGCTTCCGTGTGGACCTCATGAACCTGCAGCAGGAGCAGTGCGGAGAGATGATGATCACGCTCTTCCCCGTGCAGCTCAGCGCCCTCGACTTTGCCAAGGAGAACCTGCTCTACAAGCTCAAGGCACTGCTCGTGACGCTCAAGGTACTGTTGCGTGATGCTGTTGTGTATGTGGCTGGTATGCTGACGGTTGTGTGTGTTGTGCATTTGCTGTATGGAGCAGCACCCGTATCTGCTGCCAGTGGTCGACATTTACTACTCCAAGGAGAAGAGAGGGCTGCTGGTGTTGCAGCCGTTCGTTGCCGGTGGGAGTCTCAAGGATCGCATCCACCGCACGTGTCCCACGCGCGCGTACAGCGAGAAGTACCGTGTCGTGGAGGCGTCGCCGCTGCGCTTCGAGGAGGTCGCGCGCTTTGGGCGGCAGATGCTCGAAGCGCTCGTCGCGCTGCGCTCAAAGGGCATCGTGTGCGAGCATCTGAGCTCCGGCAACGTGATCATCGACCAGGGGAATGCGCGCATCGCAGACATTTACACGCCGATTCTGGCGATTGATCGGTACAAGGAAGTGCGCGAGCTCACAGTACCGCTCGAGGCGAAGGTCGAGCTCGATCTGCTTCTATTTGGTCACGTGCTGTACGAAATGGCCACGGGCATGGAACTCTCGACTGTGCAGCCGGAGGAAGGCGTACTGGAGCTGCTCGCGCCCGAGATCGCTGATGCGCTGGAGCTCATCTTCTTCCCTGTTTTCATCAGCCGAGCTCCATCTTCTAGCAGTGCTGACGGTGCATCATCTAGTATAAGTGTCAGTACAACCAGCCAGTTTGCGGAAAGTGTCGACGACGAGAATGATGATGACACCGTGTCCGTGGCGTCGATTGAGACCACAAGCAGCTCCGTCAGCAGCATCAGGAACGGTCGGAACGTGGTCACGATTGACGCAGTGCTGAGTTGTGAGCTCTTTGCGAGTTGCGCCGATGTCCCGCCCATCGAGACACTCTTCTCGGGCTTTCGACTCGATTCAAGCATGAAGAGTACGATCAAGACCAGCATGCGCATCAACGCGAGCCGGAACCAGACGTACGTCGTGCACTTCAAGGAGCAGGAGTCGTTGCAGCGCGCTCGCCAGCGGGCTGAGCGCCGTGTCTACGAGGAGCGCGAGAAGCAGGATCAGCGCATCCAGCAGCTCACGACCAACAGGAACCAGCCGGCAAAGAACCTGAGCTTCAACAGCAAGACAACGCTCAGCCGTCGCAGGAGCTACCGCGCAGATAGCGCGCGCTCAGGACTCCCGCACCGCCAGCTCAATCGCACGAGCAGCAGTCAGAGCTCTGAGAAGACCGCCTCCAGCTCCGCCTAAGTATTATCAAGATCACACGCATGTACACAGCCACAGCGAGGTCATGTAAATCGAACCAAGTAAGTATTTGAATATCTAACCGAATCTCCGCGAAACCGAGGTCGTTTCGTTCTATTTCTTGTCAGATTGGTCTCACGAGCTGAAGAGACACCACCACAGCACAGTCAGTCAGTCTATCAGCATCAGACTCAAGACAAACAAACCGCAGCAGGCATGTCGTGCGTGCTGAATCACCCGGCACCGGACGTGGCGCTCATCGACCTAGAGACGGGCGACGTGCACAGTCTGCTGGAGATCTGCAAGCGCACGAAGAAGCCGACGGTCGTGCTCTTCTATGCGACGTGGAGCAAGGCCTGTGAGCAAGAGGTCGAGCACTTCGAGGCGCGCTCCAAGGACGGCCACAGCAAAGAAGCCAACTTCGTGCTCGTCAACCTCGACCAGAACGTGACCAAGACGTTCGAGTTCCTCGACAAAGTCAACCCGAAGACGGGCAAGCCGCGCGTGTGTCGCGACCACCGCCTCGAAGGCTCCGTGCCAACCGTGCTCCACTTTGGCTGCAACGACGTGCCCGAGCCGTATGCCGTCATGCGCGTGCCGCATAAGGTCATGATTGACGTGGACTGCGTCGTGCGTCGCAACGCCGACGACTTCCACTGGGATGACATCGCCGGGCTGCTGCGCCACCGCAGCGAAGTCGAGGCCCTGGCGCTCGAGAACAAGATGGCGATCTTGTTCCCGACGCCAGCCAAGATCGTGTATTGAAACGCGCTTCTTCTCAGTGCTGGTCCACAACGAACGAGTGAGTAGCTTAAGATCCGCCACAGCAGATAAAGGAAGCTCAAGCTCACATATGTGCCCACACATATCATATAATCACATTTTCGCATACATAACCTTACTCGTTCGGCACGTGTGTCTTGGTGGTCACCACCACTACTGAGTAGTAGGAGTGGTAGTGGTGGTGATGGACTCTTCAGGTTTCACAGCTTTTGCGATCGCGAAGAGTTCGCACTCGCCCGTGTCCACGAGCTCCTGGAGGAATGCAAAGCACGCGTCTTCACTCGCGAACGCCTGTTGACAGTACACGAGCCACAATATTAGACAACACATTGGTGCCGTTATGGATATTTCAGCGCTACACTGGTGATAATACTGACCACTGGGTGCGCCAGCTTCGAGTCCAAGTTGTAGTACATACCTCCAATCTGCCACCATAGAGAGCTCATTAGTAAGTATACAAATCACAAAGCAGCAGCCTTCCTCTTGGCCACACACTTTACACAAATTACGACACGTACCTTCTTGATCGCGAACCAGTGGCGCGTCTCCCACACGCTACGCAGGAAGTTGGACGTGACGACGTTGCAGAGCACGCCCTCGATCGCGTCGCAGTCCAGCAGCTCGCTGTTCACGGCGCGGCGCTTGTCCACCCACTGCATCGCGTAGCCTAGGAAATAAACACAACACACACGGTACGCATTAGCTCACATACATCCACCATAGCGTCGTTTAGCAGCGCCTCCCGCACCTTTCTCTTCCAGTACCAGCATAAGCGCGTTCACGTCGTAGTTGCCCAGGCCCAGTGGTGACCGGTGCGGGTTCCACACGCGGCTCCAGAGCGAGCTGCCACCATCACTATTGCCACTTGACCCTGTTGCCAGCGCTGCGAGTCGCAGACACGCGTCGTCCAGCGTGCTCTTCTCAAACACGCGCGCTGGTCACAGCACATGAACAAAGAAGAAAAGCGTTAGACGGCGTGGCAGAGCTATTGAAAGGGAGCGGACAGCAAGCGCTGCACGTATATAGGAGGACACACCTTGCAGCACGTTGTTGAGCGCGTGGATGCCGCAGCGGTAGAGCTCCTGCGTCTCGTGGAACACGGCGGGCGCTGCACGCTGGCTGTCACTCATGGCTCGTAAGAATTGGCTCAAAAACCAAACACACTTGTGTGTTCCGCCCTTGGAAAATAGGATATTTATTTTCATTCAATATATACGTATAATTATAGAGGTTAATGTATACATACTGTAAGTATACATGTTTTATACAGGTACACATTCTAGTAAAGGTAAAAGAATACACATTGTCAGAAATTCATTTGCTAGCTCAATTATGGCAGCAAAAAACGAGGAGAAATGCCTGGCGACGGCACCAAACTGCTAGCGGCCTTCAGCACCACCACTACTCATAAGGCCATTGATCTGCACTTTGAGACGCCAGGCTGTCCTCTTAGATTCAGTTGTACGCTCGCTCACGACACAGGCCACAAGCGACTGGCTTGGACGCCATTATGTGGACGAAGAGACCAGAGCCGAGCCTTTCGTACCTAATGACAATCGAATCAAGAGACGAGTCAGAATAACGCGCTGCTCATGTCGAGGAACGTGAAAACCTGTTGCTTCGCATCAGGGAACTTGTTGGGAGGTACGCAATGCGAGCGAGTGTTTGAGAGCCTAGTCAGCTACAGCTGCCGAAGAACAACTCTGTCGGGGACTAGAACCTACTTTCAAGAGAATGAACATGCGAAAA
>JAASFV010001154.1:0-10815 GCA_023334015.1 Globisporangium paddicum
AGCATTCGAGGCTGCTTCGAGTCTCTTTTCCGCAATTCTATCGGCACGAAACAATACAACTGGTTAGTTTTTAAGCATCATCGCTTGTCATACGAGAATGATAAGGTACTTACAGAATCGCGAGAAGTCGATCAATGTTGCCGGTTGCAGCGAGAAACTCGATGAACGCTGGCTCAAATGAGGTGTTGAGGAGGTTAGCGTACCCGTCTCGCTTCGTGGCCTCTGCAAGTGCACATTGCATCAGACGCAGTTGCTCGGCGAACTCGCTCTCCATGTCCAAATGCTCGCTCTCTTCTCCATTCAGCAAGCAGGAGGTGTCTGAGAGTTCTCGCAAGACAGCCATGTACGCACCAGCTTGAATAATCCGCAGCAAGGCCTCAAACCTGGTCTGCGGCTTCGGTATCACCATGGCACAGCGCACAGCGAACTCATAAAAGTCCAAGCTCTCCAGGATGGCCTCACCGTTGCTCTCCCTCTCTGCAATTTCTGTGAGGTCGCGGAGATGGATGACGAAAGCCGTCACGTCAATCTGGTCCAGGAATGGGCACTTTTGCAGCAAAATGACCATGTGCTCGAATTCTGTGCGCGCGCTTTGGACCGAGACTCCTCGAAATGTCAGCTGCTGTAGATCAGTGGCTTTATAGGCCTCATGATGATCGTCACTGGTAAGCTGATGAACGATGTCGATCTCTCTTCGCCGTTCGCCACTTGTCTCGACTTGCATCCACTGAGGCTGGCCGCTCTTCAGCTCCAACAAAGGCTGGAGAAGAACATACTCCCAGAGCTGACTTCCGTTCTCAAGTCCACGAACATACGACGCCCTGCTCAGGTATTCCAAGATCCTCGAAAGCGACCGCATCATTTTGAGCTTTAGCATGCTGGATAGAACTGCTTCCCACAGATCGGCCGATTGAACGTTGAAGTCCAGCATCAGATGGCTCACACAGCGCAAGACCCACACGTTGGACATAGAATACTGTCGAAGCATGCTGCGCGCCAACGCATCTTTGTCAGCCTTGAGCAGAAACGCGATGTCGTACGGCACTCGATGCTCCTCGAACATCACCATGTGCGAACAGTGCCTTGTGTAGTTGACCAGATCCTTGAAAAACGATTCGGAGCTTGTAAACTGATACTTGGACAGCAGAACATTCGCCACCAGCGACTGGAACAGCTGAGAGAGCCGGAGTACCACTCGAAGAGCTCTCAGCTTTGCTCGAAAGGTGACACCCGCTCTTGGTTTCACGTCCTTCGCAAATCGGATGAGGAACTCGAACAGCTCCTCGCCACTCGAACTGCTATCTTGCACACATTTCACTGCGACGAACGTCAGTCGCCTGACGTACTCCTCATCTCTGCTTTGCATCTCCTCGCTCTCTAGTGGCTCAAATATGGATTCAGCTGGTGGTGACGCATTAATACGAAGAACAGCGTCTTTGACAAGCCACTCGTTTACCAGCTCCCGGCGCAGCTTGCTTGCTGAGATCTGGAGTAAATCTGCGATGCGATCTGCGACTTCGTGGAGGTCTTCGCAGCTCCCTTCGCAAGATTCCAAGGCGTATCGCCGGTACAGCTCGCAAAAAAGCTCTGTTGGCTGGCTGAGCAGGTGCAGGAGGTCACTATTTCTCTCTTCCTCGCCAGCTGAACCCAAACGTTTGCTCTCGAAAAACTCTTCACGCAAGATGAGCTCCACCTTCACCCGCAATATCTTCGTCTCGAGTCGGGTCAATGCTTCTGCTCCTGTGAACGTTTGACCTTCAGCGCCGCCACCGTTTCCCCCGTTTCCAGAATCTGATCTTGCTGAAGTCAGAGCGAACTCGAGGGCTCTCATTTTCTCTTCCCCGAATGGAAAGTTTTCTGCCAGCCATTCTCCAGCCGTGACTTTATTTTCAGTATCTGTCAGGCGAGACAGAATGTCATGAAACACTTCGAACGGGGGAGTGGAAGCGAAATCTTCAGCTTTGCTTCTCGTCCCTGAAGATTTCGGTCGTAGGTAGGTTTGCACCATGTTCTTCAGCAGGAGCATCTGCAACTCATCCGTCTGGAGGCGAAGCGGTCCTGCAAGCTCAAACAGCGTCGCGAAGTTGTCCTTGCTCAGAAGTCGTGAGAGCAGATCTCGCGGCTTCGCGATCAAATCATGAAACGAGACTTGACTTGTCGACTGCAAATCGGAGCTCCTCGCATCTTCGAGCTGATTGCTGTCCTTCGCTGGCACTTCTTTTCGTGTTTGAATTGCTGCATGTGCTCGAAGTATGTGAAGCACCTCAATGCGCCTTTCCACTTCGTCCGTGTCGGGGTACTTTGTGTTCTCCAGCAAAAGCCGAAAAACAAACGCCAGACGATTATAATCATCGCCAGAGACCTTCGGGATACTCTTGAGTAGCAGCGAGACGAGATGTTGCTCGTGAATATCTTCGAGCACACCAACGATCTTGTCTTGGTACTCGAGATCGTCACTGGAGCCTCCTTTCCTCAACAGCAGAGCCTCGACGTATGCGAGGGACGGGTAATTGTCGTCAATTTGGTAGTGCCTTGTGAACTCGAGAACTGTGTAGAAGTCGTAGTTGCTCTTGTCGATCAGAGCTGGAACGAGTCGACGGATGTATGCGAGGTCCCGGCGCTCACTTTGGAATGCCTTGTGATTGCACTCGATCCCGAGCAAATTCAGATAGTGCCACCACCGCGCATTGCCTTCTAGCTCGACACACTGATGAAGAAAGGCGATCTGTTGCCACGCTCGGGCTGCGTCGGATCCAATTAATGCGAGCTGCTGAAACCGATTGAAATCCTTTGCCACATTTTCTCGCGAGATTTGCCTCTTGAAGGCATTGAACGCATCAACTTGTTCTAGCGTCAGCATCAACCTGTTGGTGTGCAAAATGAATATATGAGCACGCGTACAGGATGGTGAGCACAAATAGGTATCAGTTCACGTACCCGAGAGCGAAGTAATTGTCAATGTCCTGCGACTGGAATACTGTGGAGAGGAGTCTCGCAACCTGCGATTGGACGACGCTGACGGCATCTTCTGGTAGAGCTTGCATGGACAGTAGCACTTTCAAGCTCAAGAGGTCTGAGTTGTTCTCGACCAAGAATGACACGAAGCGCTTGGACGAAATGGAGTCACCACTTGCCTCTGTGCTGACGACTTTCCTGTGCTCAGCAACAGCTAAGCGCGTGGCAAAGCGCATTGCGTCAGCACTGGGTAGCACGCTTGCGTCGCCACGAAACCACCGGCTGTACAGACTCCAGCTCGTCCATTCGTCTTCGCCTCTCTCCTTTCCAGTGAGGTCGAATTGGGTGTGATGAAGTACCTCGTTCAGGAGGACAGCGTTCTTCAAAAGAACAAACGTCTCCTCGAACGAGTCCGCTTCACAGACACATATCGAGTATCGAAGCAGCTCGAGAGAATACGCTGGTGCTTGCATTCGCGCAATTTGCGACGGTGTCTGGCACTGGTTCTGGAGCTTCGAGCGGTTGTATACTTCGTCCACGTGCGTGGCTGTGTACAATGAAATGGACATCGCAATGCTCTTTAGTGTCTCGGCAGATGCCAACTTTGACAGTTGACTTTCAGCTGAGTGACCTACACTCGGCGGTATTTCTTGCGCGCTGGGTTTGCTCGATCCTCGCCCATTTTCACCACCTCGCCGAGAAAACAAGTCGCGCGAGTAGCGAACAGCACGTAGTATCCACCCATGCTGAGCAGCGAGCTGAGCTGTCATCGACCGGTACTTGTTGGGAGACATGCCGACACTGGATGCGAGCCTATTCAGGTTGGAAGCATACTGAGCCCGACGCTCATCTTGCTGCTTTCCATTGTGCGTCATTATACTGTAGTCGATTGTTGCAGCTCCAAACTCGGCTCGAATTCGCTTTGAAGCCCCAGGCTCTGACAGTCGGTCTTCTCCTGACCAGTCAGCTCCAGCAGCGCGTTTCTTGCCCTTGCCGCGAGCTATACCGACAGCTTCTTGGGACTGCTTTGTGTCGAATACAGTGCTTCCGCTCGCAGTATCATCGTCCCCAAACAGCATGTCTGACTTCATGAGCTCCTTCACCTTAGCCTCCACGCGCTTAGGATCGCGAAGAGTCGAAATTGACAGCAGCATCTTGTGTTCAGTTTCGATGCGCTGCAACTTCTGAAGATCTGTCAGCAGTTTCTCGTTCAGGACGAAGTCTGGACTCGCGACGTACGACAGAACGCTCTCATTTCCTGTCGACACTGCATACTCGTGAAGAGACTGAACTTCAGGCACGAAGCTTGAGACCAAGGTGAACACGAATCCCAGTAAGAAAGAGCTCGACTCTTCTTCATCCAAAATTCTCGTTTCGTCAAAGCTTCTTCCATCAGAGATCTGGTCCATGCTTGATTTCTTCTGTTGCTCTTCGACCTCGAGCAGCGTTAATCCCAGCTCCACGACTTCCTCCATGAGCGACAGCAAGAGCATTGTGCTTGAGGCAGTGTCTTTTCGCCTCTTTACATGGTTCAGAGCGTCCATTGCTTTTGCAGTCCGCGAAGCAATCTCGACTGCAAGCCCAGTACCCGTCGATCTTGCATCGGGTCCGGGAGGAAATGTCAGCAAGTTCTCGATCAATTGGACTGCAGCGCGATCACATTCAAGATGACTGTAGGCATCGACCAGACGCATGGCGTCATTCAGCGCTGACGGTCGAGATATCTGAACCAAAATGTGCCCCAGTAGGCGAGATGCGTTTCGAGCATCCGCCAGATTGAACTGTTTGACACCATAGGCCATCAGCATGTCTTGAATCTCCATCATCCGGAAGTGCTCTTGGATCTCTTCTTGTCGCACGGTATCCCAGACAGTTGCGCTTTGTCTCGCATACTCCTTCAGCAGCTCGGAATACGGGGGAAGAACAGACCGGAAAAGGGTCAGAGCAGCATCTGCACGAAGCTCGATGCTATCAATCGAGTCCAGAACCACAAGCGCTCGCGCTTCTTCTGTCGACTGCGGAGTGTTGATCGAATCTGCGACCTCGGCGACGTAGTCCTTCAGCACTGGGTCAGGTTGGATTTTGCAATGGTAGAGGTACTTCTTTACATGGCTGTCGATGTCTTCACGAAGTTGCTCGGGTGACAAAATGCGGTCCATCATACTCATCGCGATGGTGGACGGCGTTTCATCTGCAAACAACTGGAGCGATATCTTGAACTGATGCGCATCTGCAAGGTGCTTGATGTCTTGAAGGCTGATCGCCAACTGCTCAAGAGACTGAAGCGCGTCGGTTTGGTCGCCGAAGTCGCATTTTTCAGCTGCGTTCCGCTGAGAAAGTAGATACCTGTTTCCCAACGCATGCATTCGGTACTCGAAATACGAGCATGCAGCGCCATCGTCTTGACCAGACGATTTCAGCAGCGTGCTTAATCGAATAGCTGTCTCAATATCCCCACGATCAGCAGCGCTTCGAGCACGCTCATATAGCCACTGGGCGAACTCTTGAAGAAGAGACGATGATGCCTTGCCGTCGTTATTGATCGATTCACCAATGTACTTGATAATCGCAGGAAGCACATCTCTCTGGAGCCACTTCTCGTAAGCAGCAATCGGCAGCGAGGTGGGAAGCTGTTGCAGAAGCTTTGGAATGTGGCGGACGGAACTGTCGTCCGCGTGTCGGCTCCATAGCATTGCAACGGATCGCATCGCCCCGTTCTTCATGTAGTGCTCCAACATGCTTAGTAGACTTGTGCTCTTAAACAAAGCCCACTTCTCACGACTCGATGCTTTTTTGTCATCTGCACGACCCACGTCCCACGTTAGCAGCAGCTGGAAGGAGGTCCAATCGTACGACAGCTTACTGATTCGATCACAATACTCCATAATCTCGGCTGGTACACGACGAACTGGCGATTCTGAAAGATTGTGCTTGCGAAGGTGACGAGCAAGTTCGACCAGCTGCGTCAGTATCAGTCGAGTCTCATCCTCATCAATGCCGACCGCACTGCAGCACAATTCCAGTTGCTCACGAAAGGCGATGATTTCGCTCACGTCTTGAAAACTCGGGATGGGTGCCGCCAATGCCGCGGCAATTGACACGAAATCCGTTGTTCCCGATGAGCTACCCGCAGGCGCAGTGTTGGCGCTGACTTGTATGCTGGTTCTTGCGCTAACCGAGCTCTCGCCTTGCTTCCATTCCCACACAGATATCTTGCGATCGGTCCGAATAGAGGTGACGAAGCTTGCATTGTCGTCAGCTCTTGGACAGGAGAACGTGAATTGCGTCGAGCAGCTCAAATGCACCAGTGTTGTGTCCGCTTTCCACACCGACCGCACGAGCCACTTCCTGGATGCTGGAGCATGAGTGACATTCACGATCTCCATTGCCGACGACGTACTCTCTTCACTTGAAGCTCGATTGACAGCGATGCACGCAGCAAGTTCGCACTTATTCATTGTGTTTAAGTTGGATAGCATTGTGAAGCTCGAAACACCGCCAGCGGCGAGCGTGCTCAGGAGTATCATATCGTGCCAGTCCCACCTGAAATATATAATTCAGATAGGTTAGTACATGTTGTATGATCACTAATCACAAGGACAGTAACGCACCACGTCAGAACACCACTGCGAGATAATACAATGAGAAATCTCTGCTTGAGAGAGAACTTCATCGCTCTGATGCCAGCAGAGGTCGCTTCGATCTCTCCACACGACGCTAGCCTCTGCATGGAGTTCATAGTTACCACACCAAATGGTTAAACTCTAAAAATGTAAGTAGGTATTCATCATTGTGCTACGCACCTCCATCGCTGCCGGGTTGCCATTAGGAGCATGGACTCGTGCTTTCCAAACATCAAGAGAGTGCCCATGGTTCGCAACAACAACATTAAAAGTTGATTCAAAGCGATGCGCCTACATAGGTAAAGACAATGAGTTACCCCAAATACAGCAGCTACCACGCATGCATTTTTACGAGACAATGCGTACCAGTAAAATCGATTGTTGGTTTGTGCCCAATGGGCCAGCGCCAACCTGCTGCACTCGGATCTTTTGCATGATCGATTGGAGAGCATTTATTGGATGCTCGTGCAAAATTTGCTCGATAGCAAGTAAATTTAAATCGCCCAGCCGGAGCGTCAATCCGCTTGCTGTAGCAACGACAAGATCTTGAAGTTCTGTGAGGGCGTCGGCGGCGCTGACTGTCGCGAATGTCAGCGAGACGATTCTGACGTAGCAAAAACCATCAAAAGCGATAAGTGGGCATCAAACATCACTTTCGAGGTACATGAACGTGCGCGTACCGATCGTTTGCTTCGGCGCTGACGACAGGGTACGCGAACAAAAAGGCACCACTGCTCTTGAAGAGATGAAGCGCACCCGAGTCGTCTGCGATTGCCAAGTAGTTCCCGCAATTGCTGAATGCCAGACAAGCGACTGCGTGCTCCACTGTAATCGCTACTGATTTGCTACCCAATGCTGTTGATCGCAGCTCTCCATCTTGGCGTGACTGTATCTGTGTATCTGCTTGGCGCTGCAGCTGCTGGTTCTCCCCACCTTGGTGGTCACCATGATCAACGATTCGGACGACTCTCGAGTTCACTAGCACTGCGCTCTTATCGGCGCGCGCACCGATCCACTCACGATCTCGACTCAGTGCAGCATCGCCAGCAACCTCCTCCGCCTCAAGATGCAACTCAAAAACTACGCGTGGGGAGAAGTGCAACTCGTGACTGCCAATCTTTTTCTGATTGACACGCACACAGGCAGCGATGACGTCACAATGAATGTGAGACGCATGAACACGTTTATTAGCACACACACACATGCGCAGGTGACTGACTGTCCACGCACCCCCTGCTCGTCTCCGTCCACACGCATCGCTGCCGCCGCCTTGCTTGGTTTCCTTTTTGTTGCGCAGAATGCGGAATGCACAAATAATAAAAATGGGCACAATCGGAATGGATGCACAAATTAAAAAAATGAGCAGACACAAAAAGTGACACACATACACGAATGCACATGGTAAAAAAAAAAGCGAGACCAAACCATGCAAGTTGTGATCGACTCAGGATCGCGTTTGGCAGACACTTGGAAAAAGGATGTCGCTTGCATGCACTCAATGTGTTGTCACTACCTCTTTTCGTGATGTTGAGGAGATGCTAATGCAAGAGCAGTCTTGTACGCGCTTAGAAGCTTGGAGCAACCTTCGCAGCAGCCAACCAGTTTCAGCCCGACACAGTGCAACAAAAACATCTGCATGCAGGTCGCGCTCTTCTCCTCGATCGATCTCTTGATGTTGTTAGAGCCCGGCTCCTTGAAGACGAACTCGGTCCCACCGCCCTTCATTGCCTTCCCCGTCCAGTTCACCGATCTGGACCAGATCGTGAGGTTGTCGAACATGACGTTCTTGTCGTGGAGTATAAAGTCAACGAGACGCTGGGTCGCGACTTACTTCGCTGGATGAACACGAGGATGCCCACGCGGATCAGTTTATGGAGATGACAGCCCATCACTGTGCGCTGTTGAAAATCGGCGAAGACAAGGAATTGCACCCTCCACTGTTGAGCTTTAAATAGTGCGCTAGCAAGCTGACAATGAGTAAGCATACATTTCCACGTCGATGTACGCGTTCGTGTTGTTAATCTATTTCAGGAGGCAATTGAGATGCGCACGCGACGCATTTCTGCCGGGGAACTTGAGGGTTTCGTAGCCAACTGACGTGACTCCGCGCGGAGGACGCGGCATGCGCAGCGAAGCAGCGCTCTTTACCTGTCACAGCCGGAAAAGCGCAGCAGGTACCGCGTCCTTGAGTGCCTCGAGTCTCTCCTTAACTTGGGCTAGCTCCCTCTGGGAGCACGCACAGTCAGCGCGATGGGCTTCTTCTCGCTCTACTGCGATATGCCATGAAGTCATTATGCCGCGTGTGCGTATCTGATGATGATGACGCACTTCCATCATCTCATCAGGTTGCAGACCTGATCGTGGATCAGGTTACACAAGGCTCAAGCTGCACTTGCATGTTTACGACAGTGGCAGCTCACAGACGATTCCCTGGGACCCACCAACTCACGCTGGTATTTGCCATGCACACCCATCCATTCTTGATTCTACCAGCAACATCTCAATACAAGACTTCGTGTTGAGACCAATCAAGTCTCAAACTCTACCCCGTGATACGGTATGGAAGGCGTACAGAGGAACATCAGCAATCACCGACGCTTGCAAGGCCGCGAAGTTCGCATCGTGTGTTTGAGCGTGCTTCAGAAGCTGAGTGATGCGTTCGGCTTGATCACTGAATTCTCGCTGGCGTTGGACTCATCAACAGTAAACGAAATGTCGTTCCTCGATATCCGTTGTCGCTTCGTTATGCACGGAAAGCTGTACAACTTCCACCTTCTTGTGCTGCCACTGTATGGGCAGCACATGAGACAGCTATTGATTAATGCTCTCATCAAGCTGCTTGATGCTCTACCTGCACCGTGACAAGTCATCTTGGCTGGCGTCGCAACAGATAGAACCAAGTCCACAAAAGGTACTGTGCGTGGCGTGGCCACACTTCTGGAAGGAGAGGTGAGAAAGCCCTGATCCGCGCGCAGTGCGGCCTGCACCAACTTAACTTGGTGATGCAGCGAGTATTCAAGTCGGCTCTAGACGAGAGCTTTTACAACGTGATAACAGCAGCAATTGACTACTTGTTCGAGAGTTGCCAACACCCAATGGCTATCGATGAGCATCTGCTGAGACTGACTCACACACAACATTGTCGAGCTCCAGGCCTACTTCGACGACAAGAAACCGCAATGCGCTACAAGCAGAAGATGGTGGGCATTTCTCTTCACCGTCCATACCTTTGCTCGTGAGGCGAGTATGGTGGCGAAGGCACTGCAAGGTCAAACGACTGTAGTCGAAGAACAGCGTGGCGCGTCCACCGCTTTCGTCTCCAAGCACTGCAGAATGACCTCGATAGCATGTCCGCTTGGCATCAACAAGCTCGCAGCGATCAACCTCTCCATCAACGAGGTTTGCGGACAGCTCGCTCTCAATCATTCGCACGCACACGAGTTCATCAATGAGCTTCCTTGCTGGGCTTTACTGTTTTCCTTCGAGCTGAGTCCCCCTGACGTCCAGCTTCTTGTGGTGGCGGTCACCAAACGCTTTGTTCATGAGGCGAGCGGGGTCCATCAAGTCGTCGCAGAACGCTCCTCGATTAACACAAGAGGAGAGGAGCTGGCGTCAGTGCTTCCGCTCCAGATCACGTGAATGAGCATGCACGAGTTCCAAAAGGTTTTTTTGCTCACATATCACAGCTCTACAAAGCTCCACTCAAACACAGAGATCCACAAAGTGGTGCAAGACCTTGCTGCTTTGAGACGTGCGCTTTTGGATGAAGACATCTTACGTATCGCACTGGAGCGCAGTGAAGCATTACATTCTCGTTTAACGAGTCTTAGACACAGACGCGCGGGCGTTACAGCTACCTGCAGGGCTTTTGCGGTGATTTGGCGTCGGTATTTCCTAATATTGCCACAGTGGAGAGCGATTTCTCCATCATAGGTTGGGAACGGGATGTCCATCACCTCGGTATCATGAACTTCTCATTCGAGGGAGCGCTCCAGTGCAAGCAGTTTGACCAACTGAAGCAGCTTTCCAGAGTGCTTGATGCTTGATGCAGCGCAATTGACTCGAGCTGCTCCCACTATTAGCATCCCCTATATGATACTAAACCCTGTTTCAGATAATAAGTCACTTGAAAAATCAAAAATCAGGATGCAATTTTGAAAGCTCGTTTTGACGTCACTTATGAAGAATTCGTGCCGCGCGATGGTTGGTTAAAAAGACGAATTTCTGCGCTTCCGAT
>JAASFV010001155.1:0-10813 GCA_023334015.1 Globisporangium paddicum
AATTGGGGACTTTTACTCTTCCAGGGATTTTCCAGGCGTGTCACTCTCACTCACAGACACTCCAGGCGGGATTTCCCTGATATTCGTTCTTTCTTTCTTCTTGGGACGCCTTTTACTCTTTGACAAAGTGATGACCACTTTTCAGCTTAATCTCACTGGGTAGTCGCAGAGGTTATAAGCACACTTTATATATAATATGGAATGCACAGCACAACTAGTCCCCTCGCGCGCAGGAGCACCGAAATATATATATGCAGATTGGACTGGGAGTTTTGAGACTTCAATCACACACAATATAGACAAGAGCCACACGCTGTCTCGAACACTTACCGACGTCTTTGTGGGAAACGGCGTTGGGTGGTTGAGTCTAGGGGCTTGCGGGTCTGATTCATGGACCGAAGAGTCGAGGGTTGAAACTGCAGCTTGCGTTGTTGGAGGCAAATTGGAGAGTGTATTCTGAATTATTTGATATCTTGGTTCTGAGTCTCTGAACAAACCTTGATTGACGAGAGGCACTCTTGGAAACGCGAATACTTGGTCTGGTGATGAGAGGATCTGCCAGAATCGCGCTTGAAGTGGACTTTCGACACATCTCCCTTGTCGAGAGGTTGAGGTCTGAACTCTTTCCCGAGGCATGCCCGAGATTTGCTCGAGAAGGTCCCAGACTTGGATGGGTAGCTTCGGACGGGAAGTGGAGTGATGGGTCATGGATGTGTCTTCAACGAAAACGGAGGATGCCTAATGGGGCTTGTGGTCGTCTCGTCATTGGAATGATGGTTGCCCACCCTCATCTGGGAACTCTCCGAATTCGTTGTGGCGAACCTCCCTGATCTTGCAACTTGAATTTCGAGACTGATTCTCTAGCGATCGCGGGCAGCTTGGAAGCGAGCGTCATTTGGGAACGAGGAGGCAATCTTGGAGACCGTTGACACTTAAAATTTCCTGGGACTTCATCACATATGCCAATGAACACAGGAATATAGATCAGTAGTATCTAGTATAAATTCGACATTTATAACTCACTTAACAACAAATAATGTTATATTCAAGTAGGATAGTGTCGTATGCGACCTGCGACTGAACGCGTTATCTATGGGCATCTTCTGCAAGAGCTTACATGGAATACTGTAGCATTCAGTAACTGTTCACGCGTACTTATACTGGCCGATCTATAGCTTCTCTCCGTTATTGAAGCTCCATGTGGACGAAGCTGCCTACTGTGTCGATGAACTGGATCACGAACGGATTATTGATGCTCGCTTCACAAGCACCATATTTGTTGAGATGGCTTCTGGGAACCAACATGCGATCCCCACACAGAAGCAGAACTAGGTTTGACCTCTCTCTCTCTCTCTCTCTCTTGAGGGGGCTTGACAGTATTCGAATAGTGCTGAGTTAAGTCGAAACGCATTTGGTACTCCTTTTATTTACGAATCGAACGGGTGACGAGCCTCCCTTGAATATATCGTGGCAAAGTCTTGGCTTACCTTACAAACTTACGTAAATCTGTTTCAACAGTACCTTCACCCAAACCGCGTTATTGCTTTGCGCACATTTGATTAGTCCACCGAACTACCGCTCGCGTTAGTCAATGTGATATAGTAGGACCAGCTGGCCGAGGCTAGTCCTAGTCGCGAAGTTGAAACATTAGGCTCGATCGGCAACTACTATTTTCAAACAAGCTATCGGCTGTGTAGTTCTGTATCTCATACTCTCATGATCCCCCCCCCTCTTTCAGCTGTAACAGTTTCCCAAGCACACGAAAGGGTTTGGGTGACTGTCAATTGTCTTGTGGCGGAGGAAATCGAATGCAGCGGCTGTTTGGTTCACATATAACAATTTCGTGATGCTTTCTGCTCTTCCCCAGAGCAGCCTTGGTCATAGGCTGTTTTTTTTTACCAGCACGGTGCAACAATCCCTTTCTTTGAAGCTCCCTTACTGCATCCACGTGACGATCGGCCGCCCTGACTTCTCCAAGCCGTACTTATTTGAATTTTCCCTGTTGATGCTGACCTTTTGAAATCGTACTTATTTGATTCATCACTGTACATTTGAAGCATTCCGAAATTACCAAAAGTACTTATTTGGCGAAAAAATGTGGTGTGTCACGACCGAAAGAAGTATTATTTTACTTATTTATGGTAATTCCTCGTGGGGATCAGATAGTGATGGGGATGCAGTGAGATAACATGTCGACGAGCGATCAGCTGACAGCTCGCTCCTCAAAACAATGTATCCGCACGCCACCAGTCAGCGAGTTCGTTGACAGAGTTGGTTACATTATCAGAGTCTTCACGGCGCGCCTGGGCATTAGCTTCAGTGACTCGTGGTCTCCCAGTGAGCGGAGTCAAGTCGTGTAAAATCTGATACACATAGTACTGTCTAAGAACTGCATTCCGATTTGCAAGTGTACAGTGCCCCGGCACAACTGGACCACTCTCCTCGTCATGATCTAACAGGATCCAACAACAATCGCACAAGCGTCAGTTTACAACCTCGCTCAGCGGTATCCTTTCATCATGCCAAGCACACATCGTCTCCAGTTTGTCATCGTCTCCAGTGTGTGCTAGTACCGCTCCTTTAGTGCAAGGACAGTCGACCTCTCTGCTCTGATTCTGCATGTTCAAACATGTCAATGAGTGTTCAGCTGACACTTCTTGCAATCAAACATGATCAAGAAACAAATGCTGCCTTCCGATTGGCCCGTCGTGAGCTAACAGACTGGTTTCCGGATCGTTTGGATCAGCCCACTGTACCACGGCATACGAATGGAACCGCTTTTGAGAAGGGGAGCTTAGCTGTCTCCGCGTGATGGTCATCGACTCGGCTTTGGTGGCCGCTGAGAAAAGGGGTCAATTCGTGTCTTTCTGCCCATCATTTGACCTCTCAGAGTCCGCGTTTCCCCTACGTTCTCCCTCTCGCCTCAGCTCACTCGCCACCTCAGCTCCCTTCTTTCGTCTCCAGACTGCCAGTCACTCACTTTTCAATCTTCCTCGCAAGCCACAGTCAGTCCTCTCCAGCTCGCGAAGAAACACACAAGTCATGGCGACCGCGCTCCCTTCGTCCATGGCACCCAAGCTCGAGATCGCCCAGCGCGTGTCGTACCTGAGCGCGGCGTCGCAAGCCAAGGACGGCGAGTACCAGGCCACCAAGACCC
This sequence comes from Globisporangium paddicum, assembly GCA_023334015.1. Taxonomy (NCBI): domain Eukaryota; phylum Oomycota; class Peronosporomycetes; order Pythiales; family Pythiaceae; genus Globisporangium; species Globisporangium paddicum. The sequence goes on from JAASFV010001155.1 coordinate 3,158, forward strand.
CGGACACGCTCGAGGACGGTGCACTCCGTGATGGCGGCGCGCCCAAGCTGCTCAGCAAGGACTACATTGGCCTCCTTGCACAGTATGCGGCCGTGGGCCTCATCGACTCGGTGCTGCCGGCCACGATCTATCCGCTCATGCAGTCGTACTTGAACGCGAGTGGCACGCAGATCGTGACAGCGTCGACGCTCATCGCACTCCCATGGTCCTTCAAGGTCTTCTACGGCCTGCTCTCGGACTGCGTGCCGATCTTCGGCTACCGCCGCCGGCCGTACATGCTTCTGGGCTGGACCATCTGCTTCGCGATGCTCCTGACCATGGCGAGCTCAAGCATCGGCAAGCCGTACTTCCAGCACCCCGACGACGCCAACATCGCGCCCAAGGACTACCCGCTCCACCCGGGCATCGAGGCCACGTTCAACTTGGACGCACCCGACCGAGGCAACAAGTACGTGCTGCTCATGATGTTCAGCGCCTTCGGGTATCTCATGGCGGATGTGTGCGCGGACGGCATCGTCGTCGAACTCGCGCAGCGCGAGCCCGAGGCCGTGCGCGGTTCGACGCAGACCGCGATCTATGGCACGCGCACGGCGCTCAACGTTGTCGGCTCGATGCTCACGGGCTTTGCGTTCAACGGCAAGCAGTACGGCGGTGACTTTGGCTGGTCAATGAGTTTCCCGGCGCTCATGGTCGTACTCACGGTCTGCCTCGTGCCCGTGATCCCTATGACGTGGTTCTTCATCAAGGAGATCAAACAGCCACGCGTCATCTTTTCGGATTACATCAAGACGCTTTGGGGCTTCATGCAGCAGCGTGCCGTGTACCAGATCGTGTTCTACAACTTCTTCAGCAACGTCTTTTCCAACTTCTCGTACACGGTCGGCTCACCCATCCAGCGCTACATGGTGCACGTGACGCCGATCAACAACGCGCTGAGCTCGGTGCTCGGCAACTTTGTGTTCATGATCGGCATCTTTGTATGTGGCCGCTGGGGGCTCCACTGGAACTGGCGCTGGGTCATCGTCGTCACGGGCATCATGGTGATCGTCGTCGACATGGCTGTGACGCTGATCGTCGTCTGGGACGTCTTCCGCAATCAGTGGTTCTGGCTCGGCCCACCCATCGCCGTGTACGTGCCTGCAGGCATCAGCTTCATCATCTCGACCTTCGTTACGGTCGAGCTCGCCGGTGAAGGCAACGAGGGTGCGGTCTACGGCCTGCTCACGACGGTCTCCAACCTCTCGTCGCCCTTCGCGTCGACACTCACCAAGATCGTGGACCAGCAGTGGCACATGACGAACGAGCGCATCCAGGACGACGACCACAGCATCCGCTCCGACATCACCAAGGCCGTACTGCTCATGTACGCCATGAGCGTCGTCTCGTGGTTCTTCCTTCCGCTGCTGCCGAGCCAGAAGGCCGCGACCCAGGAGCTCAAGAAGACGGGCGGCACGAGCAAGCTCTTCGGCGGCCTCACAGTCTTCTACCTCTTCTTCGCGCTCGTCTGGTCCGTCATGACCAACCTCATGGGCATCTTCAGCAGCACATCGTGTCTTGTAATCGCTGGTGGCGACGGCTGCTAAGCCCTACGCGATGGATGGAGGTGGCAAGTCGAATCGAGACTTGAAGCGCTGGTCAATGTCATAATATCCGAGTATGTGCTGGTCCTGATTTTAATTAATCTGGACGAAACGAATCAAAACCAAATTAAAAAAAAACACATGATTATCATTCAGCCTTGAATCATAACGCACAATTCAATAAGAAAGAATCAGCAAGTATCTTTGTATAAAAACATTTTTTCGGCACTAATTTTTCTACGGACGAGTGTCTCAATTGGCGGCTTCACAAATAATGCAATAGTGCCTCGGACGAGCTTTGTCCTCTTCAGTGCTGTTGGTGCTGGGAAGGCTTCGCTGAGCCCCATGGAGAACACCAGTCTTGATCATAACGCGTGTTTCATAGAATAAAAACAGTTATTAATGGTACAAAGTATTTTTTTCAAAATCTGTTTTCTTTCTTTTTTTCAAAATGAATTGCGCCAATTCACGTTTCATTCGCAAAAAGCCCCCTTCTACCGAAAATGGACACCTTCAGCTACGCCAGCAGCACGAGCAGCTACGCCATTGAGCCGCCCGCCACCGACACGTTCTTCGCCACGCGCACGTACCGCTGCAAGGACGACCTGGTGGCGGCCGTGGTGGAGTACAACCACCTGCTCGGGCGCGCCTACCGCGTGGTCACGAGCGACAAGCGGCGCTACCAGGCGCGATGCGCCGACGACCAGTGCGCCTTCGTCGTGCGCTTCGCCTTCATGTCGACCTTCAAGCCGCCGACGCTCTTCCACGCGCATACGTGCACGGGCGAGAGCGCCAATAGCAGCAGCAGTTTCAGTAGCGTGCGCGTGCGAGTCCGCGAGCCCTTCTCGCCGTCATCTGGTGCTGGGCAGAGGGCCTCCATGCTGGGCTCCGGTGCTGCTCCTTGCATCAGTGGCGAGCATAGTGTGTCCACTACTGCTGATAAGAACGCTACCACTGGAGACACGAATGCCAGCAACACGGTGATCACAAACCGTGCGTGTCGCGCCAAGCAGATCGCGCGGTACCCCGAGGTGCGCGCGCTCGTGGCCGCCCACGGCGCCCAGGTCAAGACCGCGTGGCTGCGCGACGTGCTCGTGGCCCACGGGCTCAACGCGACGTACGCCAACTGCTTCCATGCGCGCAAGCGGCTGCTCGAGGACCTAGCGACCGATCCCGACAGGTTTACTCAGATGACAGGGACACTGGCGCCGCTGGCCAGCTTTGGCTTTGGCTCAGGTTCAGGCTCAGTGGTGGCGAGCTCACAGCCTTCAAGTAGTGCTGGTCCTGGTCCTGGAGCCAGTGCTGTTACGCCCGAGACCAGTCATGTGAAGCGAGGAGCACCTGTGACAGTGGCTGCTGCTGCTGCTGCTGGACCATTACCTGCCAAGAAGTCGCGGCTCGAGAGCCCAGCTACTAAGCAACCATCTCAGCCGCCACTGGCCTTTGACACCGAGCCGCAGGGCTGCTGCTTCATCTGTCCGTCAGTCACTGTCCCCTCATCTCAAAAGCTTCAGCATATCCTCCAGTGGCAGGTTCGTGACCAGACGAGCGCCGAGACGTTCTTCGACCTCTACGACGACAACCGGCGGATTGAAATCCTCAAGAGCGCCACATACAGGCTGCACCTCTACTTTGAGGCCCAGCACGAGAACGAAAACGACCAGGCAAAGTACTATCTCATGGTCAACAACAAGCCGCTGAGCGTGTTCAAGGACGAGGAAGGCGACGAGGACGTGGCAAGCGAGGAGGAGGCTGGACAGGCAGCCGCGCGTGACGACGTACCTCTGGGGGTGTTCAACGTAGCGCTCGTGCAGCTCAAGAAGTGGGACATGATCGTCTTGCGGCGCACGCGAGGCGATGGGACCTATGCCGGCAGCAGCGAAGCGCAGACGTCGTTTGGACGGTTCATCATCGAGTTGGTCCAGTAAGTGGAGACTTTGATCTTGAGGCGATGAAGGTGAATTCATATTCAAAAGCACACACTACGAGTGAAATATGCAAGCCTATGGAGACCTGTGTGTATGTGTGTGGAAACTCCCAGTCTCACATCACTCGAGATTCAAGTCCAGCAACTCTTTGTGCAAACGACACTCATTCAAGACCACCACCAGCACCTGTGGATTACCATGGGTCTCCTTGCAGATACTTGGCAGCCTGCTGAAGCTGCGCGCCATCGTACAAGCCAAACGCGTCTTGGACTGTCTTGCTCGAGGCATTTCCTGCTGTCATAGGCGTCTTCTCCATGATTTCTCGAATCTCACTGGGCTGAAGAGGTCCCAAAGCCAGGTGCTTGATCAATATCTGCTTCAAGATCCTCCTGTAGGGGCTCCAGATATAGCTCACCAGAGCGTCATTCTCGCAGCATCAGCTGACATCGTCGTCGTTGGAAGGCCGAAAAGCTCAATTAGAGAGACCACATAAGAGCTGGCGACAATGAAAGTGCCCAATTGAGTCAGTCAGCATCAACGAACGCTGTTGAGAGCTTTCGGGAGCTCAGTCCCAATTGGGCGAGCCACAGACCTGAGCGAATGGAAAGCGTGCTGATCAGGACTCGCTGGAGCTTGGCTCGAATGTTGCTATCGTGTATGCGAATCCAAGTCGAAGATTGCCAGGCGATATCAGTCTGTGGCAATGGCCAGTCGTTTTCCATCCACGACGCAATTGCACTGGTGAAACCGGCAATCGGTGACGCTGAGCGAGGCTTCGCATCACTTCTGAGTTCGCCATCCGCGTTTGCACTGCGTCCCTTCTACATGAACAGGGTGATCTGCGTCAAACGTTGAGCGCCTTTGCGATCGTGATTCAGCAATTTTCACGTCAAGAGGTGGCTCTGGAAGATATCACGAGCCCTGTGGGGTCAAATCTACGACTGGACGAGTAGTGTCACCGCGATAATGCTGCTCTGCAACTGACCGAGTCATGACGAGTGAGCTGCTGCGCTTCATGAAGACCCGTTCTGTTCACGAGCCCGTCGACAAGTGATGGAGATGCTATGTGAAGAGCATGACTCGGTCTGCGTCGTCCTCGCGGGATATGATTTGGACTGGACTGAGCTTGCTCAAGTGAAGAACCCAGATGTGTCCGAGGTCAGTTCGACGGATGGCCGAGCTCTCTTCGACTTCGAGCTCAGCGATCGCACAGATGTGAGTGAGTTGGATCTTCCAGCAGCCGACGCTTTCTTCAAATCCATTGAAGGAAACCTACGCGAAGTGTAGCTCAGTGGTCTCAACTACCGACCAGCTTTCGACAATCCGCTCAAAATCAGCCTCAGTGGGATCCTGCATTGCTGTCCACTGCGAGCGAGCGCTACTGCATTCTTAGAGGTGTGATCTGACAGCCAGCACCACCAACACCGCTAACTTCTGCGTAAGGCACCCTCCACGAGCCAGCAAACTGGTGTTTCCCGGGCGCCTTTGGAGCTCACTCCGTTTGCTCGGTCGCTCGCACAGCGTGTTGGCAGCACTGAATTCTTCAGTCGTTTCCTCCAGAGGACGTGTGACGACGTATCGTGTAGAGTAGGGGGGAGGGGGTCAACAGGTTGCAGTATTCCGAAGGTGAGTCAAGATCAGCCAGATATAGTGACCTCAGGCAAGACCGAAGAGCTGCGCAACTCAGCCGAGCTGATCCATTTCAGCACCAGGCCTCTGAAAAACCGAGCGGGCCACGTCTCAGGTTGTGGTTGTGAACCAAGGCGCGAAACTGAACACCCAGACGCACATGAATAACATGAGATCGAAGGTCATCCTGGAAGTACCAGAGGGGCCGACGATGGAGATGTTCTGTGGGAGCGTAGCTAAGTCTGCATCGTCCTCGCTGACAATGGCTGGGTCGAGCTCGCCCAATAGGAGAGCGCCAATATATCTGACGGTGGTTCGGCCATGTTCTGTACGACCTCGTGCTCAGCGGTTTCCTACGAATATGAGCGTGGTGGATGAGTCTGGATGTCTCTTTGACCCAAGAGACGTTTTGACTGGTAATTCCTTATGGGAGCCAGGTCCTCCAAAGCTCTAAAATGTGGAGCACTGGTCAACATTGTAAGGAGCAACGATTCTTCCAATAAACTTTCTTGGGTGAAGAGCTCACCTCTCGAAGCCCCACACAGAGGTCTCCAAGACCTAATGAGGAACACGGCACAAATATTTCTTATTTGTTTTATTTCAGAGTCCAACTCGTGGAAATCAGGAAATGAGTAAAGTATCTTTGATGTGAAGAGCTAAATTGCTAGTAACAGCCAGCAGTATTTCTTTTGATAGTACTCTTTGGAAATGATGTCAGAGAAATATTATATTTTCCACTTGGAGTTCTACTTCCTGGTATTGAATTCCACAGGCATAATCGTTGTGCTGGCTCAATTGAAGTTGTTTGAGGGTCTGTTGGTGGGCTTCTTCAGCCTCTTCACATGTCCTCCATTCTCGTTTGAAGCGACCTGGTAACCATTTCATTATTAATAAGTGTAGCAAAGCAAACAAAAAAACTTATAGGTTCAAACCATATTTTAGTCTAGGTTCATTTATATTATAATGAACCGCTAACCGCGCCCAAGGGAACGACAATGCTACAGATCTTGCCTTCGTGGTGGGTTCACTCTACGAGGCAGCTTTTGCTTAGGCACATGAGTCTTAGCGACTGTGAGGTTGCAGCAGCGAAAAATACTAAGTCCCAGTAATATGCAAATGAACTTTGTGCCTAGTATTTACTTTTGGCAATTAACTTGGATATAATATACAATATTTAGTATAGCGAAATACAAATATTGTATACAACAGTATATCTAAGTATAATATAATAACATATATAATAGAGCATTCAAAAGCGCATTTTCACTAGCATTATTGCAAAATAGTACTATTGTGCCTTTCAGATATTCTGTCATTTTTTCAGTCTAAAAGCGCAAATAAATTTAAAGATATTTGCTTATTTTGCGATTATCATTTTTTTATTGTTCTTCTCCCACGAGTTAGCAACATGATTTGCAGCACGATGTGTTGGATTATAACGCAAAATGTGCCGCCATTCGCTAGATGAGTGCTTTGTCTACCACCAAGTCTACACCATTCCACACCCAAAATCAAAATTTCCTCGTTCTGGATCAAATTTGTGAGACTCAGCATCAAAAACCTGCTAAATTTGATATTATAAAAAATAACATTTGTTGCAGGGTGTCTTTGATTGAGAGTGGCGGGAATATTGCCAAAAAAAATGCGGGAAGCAGTGCGCGCCAGTCGCTGCAGTGAACTGCTCGTGACCAACAGATGCAGCAAGCTCCACAACCAGTCGCTGCAAACAGTGCAAGCACTCACGGACGGTGCACGCTGGTGTTTTCTGTCGCCATTCCAGAAGATATCAAGAGCCAAGCACACGCCAGAAGCCATACAGCGCGTCCCCGATGCGGCACGTTCGGGTGCCAACTGGACCATCGTTGCGACGTTTAACGGCATCAACAAGCGTACAGCTTGGGGCTGGGTGGCGCTTGCGCGCAACACTGACAACTGGACAGCTCCCACGCCTCGCCGCGGAGGCTTCCGCCACCGCAAGATCACGGCCGCGCACGTCGACTTCCTCGCCAACCGACTCGCCGACAACTGCAACCTGACGGTGAAGGAAATGGCAGAGCTCCTCGACGACGAGTTTAGCGTTGCCATGTCTTCCGAGATGGTCCGTCGGGCTCTCAGCGGCGCTTGTTTCACCCTCAAGAAGACACACCGCGACAACGGCTACCGCAGCTCGTTAGTGAGCAAGGAGAAGCACCGCCAGTATGTGATTGACCTTTACTGCCAAATTGGCATGGGAAAGAAAGTATTTTACATGGATGAAGCGAACTTCAATTTGTGGTGCGCGCGCTCGTACGGCTGGAGCAAATCAGGGGAGCGAGCAGTGGAAAACAACCCGACTGGCAAGGGCAAGAACATTCATGTGATCGCATGTGTCTCTGAGCACGGCCTCGAGTACTCTGAGAGTCGCTTCGGCTCCTTTACGGCAGTGAAGCGCAATGCATTCGTTGAGCGCTTGCTACGCCACATTGTGCAGTCCCACGACCTCAGTGAGGTCGTGCTTGTGGTGGACAATGCGCCGTGCT
>JAASFV010001156.1:0-10794 GCA_023334015.1 Globisporangium paddicum
GCAGCAGAACTGGTGAATGGAACTGCTCGGCCTGGAGCTCGGCGGGGCTGAAGACGCGTACGTGCGCGTCGTCGCCCTCGCATTATATTGGCTCATCGGCAAGCGCTCATACAGAATCAGCAGCCTGCCAGTCACGAGAGCGTGGTAGACGCGTATATGACAGAGGCAACGCGATTGGCGCATCTGCTCGCCGACTGGTGCTTTATGTGAACAATTTGTGCATAAGACGCTACAGTCACGCATTAAGCACAATGCCCAGCACGTTTGAATGCATGTGCTTATTAACCAAAAGGTGAAGTGTGGATTTTGCGGAGATCGCTCTGTGCTTGCTGATGGCCTACAATGCTTCCGACGTGCAGATAATTGTTGCCATGAAGGGTGCCTACGCTCTTGTATTTTTCACGAGCTCGTCCTTTTTATGCAATATTTTTGCAAGTGCCTCAAAAAAACCCTTATAGAAGGATGTCTCAATTATAAATTGCCAGATTTAACACAGCTTTTAGGGTACTTTATGATAGAATGCTAAAGTGCAAGGGTCCACCAATGACATGCATTTTAGGGTATGTACGCGATTTCGTTTCACTTTAATAAATATCCGCGCCGCACTTTCTTGATGGACATATAAAGACACAGGTGGACGACTATTGCGGGTATCTATCTGCACGTGCTGGATCGCTTGTTTGCTTCCCTCCGATGCTTGCCTGCCTGCCTAGAAGTTTTCGCTGTGGAAGTCGAACTCGAGGTCCTTGGCGCGGCGCTTCTTGTCCTGGTTGAAACTCGTGCACTCCTCATGGAGCGTGTTGGCGAGCGGCTTGGGGCCGCAGAAGAAGACGCCGATCTCCTCCTTCTCGCCGATGGGCACGACGCGCTCGAGGCGCTCGTGGTTCTCCGCGATGCGCGCGAACTCACCCTTCCAGTTGGGCCGCCCGAAGTGCGTCATCTGCTTGGTCGTGAGCCCCGAGACGATGTCCTGACCCTCCGTGTTGTGGATGAACTTCTGCAGCGCCTGGAGCGGTTCGATGACCTTCTCGTCCTTGATGGACGAGTAGTAGTTGTGGATTTCCAGCCGGTTCTCCGTGTCCATCTCGCTCAGCTGGTTCATCGTCTCGGTGAACCACGTGAGCGCCTCCTGCTCGCGCGTGGTCCAGTAGAAGTAGATCTTGCGGATCTGGAACGTCGGCGGGAAGCGCATGTGCGAGCAGTTGGGGCACTTGAAGCTCTCCCACTGGTAGAAGATGTTGCGCAGGATGGACGCGAAGGGCGTCACACCGATGCCCGCGCCGACAAACACCACCTCACGGTATCGCGTGTAGTCCTGCGCCGGTGCGCCCACAGGCCCGTCGATGAAGATCGTTGGGTACGGTGACATGTTCTCAGCGCCGTGGCCCTCCATGTCGAGGCTCGACGGGTTCTTCTCTTGGATCTTCTTGACCGTGTTGTAGAGCGCGCCGGTCCAGTCGCCCGCCTTGCGGATGTGCAGGCTTAGGAACGCGTCGTCCGGCGCCGACGAGATCGTGAACGGGTGCCACTCGAACTGCGAGATCATGGGGATGTTGATGAACATGTACATGCCTGGCTGGAACTTCTGGCCCTTGCCGAAGGACGCCGGCTTCTTGATGAACAGCGCGCAGGCCTCCTTCGAGAGCTTGGCGTCCAGGATGATCGTCTTGCCGCCAAAGACGTTGCCCATGCGGTAGCGCTTTTCGATGAAGTAGATCACGAGGGGCGGCACGACCCACACAAATGCCTCGGGCTGGGCCACCCACATCGCGAGGCCGTGGACCGCAATCAGCAGGATGAAGGGCAGGAAGAGCAAGTGCGTGAGCCAAAACGCGTTGAAGTTACCGCGACGTATCTTCGAGTGCGTCAGCGGCGCCGCGATGGCCATAAGCACGACCATGAGGAGCCCCGTCCAGATTGGGATCCGCTGCGCGAACATGAGCAGGTTCTCGTCGCGCACAAAGGAGAGGCTGAAGTATTTCGACTTGGCCCACACGGACAGAGGCACGGTGCGCGCATAGTAAACGATCATGATCCACGCTGCCGTGTGGCCCAGCGATGCGATGATCATCACGATGCCGCAGATCTTGTGGAACTCGATGTGCTTGTCGATCGGCACGAACTTGACCACGATCGGCAGGCTGCGCAGCGACGTCACAAAGTTGCGGCACATGGGCATGAGCACGCAGAGCGTGTTGACCATGATCACCTGTGCGCAGCCCTTGGCGATCTTCGGACAGTAGCCCACGGCCGGGTCAACCTTAAACTGCATGGCCTTGAGGTTGAACACCAAGATCATGAGCGCAAAGTATGCGACGAGGCACCCGATCTGCGTGTCGTACTTCTTACAGTACTTGACGAGCTTGCCCCAGGCCGAGCGCTTGACCGGCGCCTTCCGCTCGCCACGCTCGCTACCGGCGCTCGCACTCTTGGCGTCGCTTTCGGGGTGCACGACGCCGCCAAAGTACTTGCGGAACTCGGCGTACGTCATCTTCTCCGGGTGCTTGCTGCGTACGAAGAGCTTATCCACGACGCCGTCAAAGTCAAAGTCACCAAGGAACTGCACGTTGTTGGCCACGAACGTGGCCTCCAGGAACGCGCGCACGCCCTCCTTCGTGAGCACGCCCTGGCTCTCCATGTCGAACATCTCGAAGAGGAAGCGGCACTTTTCGTCGTCACCCATGTTGGAGCTCTTGACGGCCTCGATCATCACAGCGACCGACTCGCGCGGCAGCGGCATGAACGCCATGGACGATGCGCGCTGCTCATAGAACGCCTGCTTGTTGCTCTGGCCCGACTGGGCCATGCTCTGCTTGCTCGTGCTCGTGAAGCGGCTGATGTCGAAGAAGTTGTTGTAAAACGAGTTCTGCTCGCCGCCCGTGGCGCAATCCTGCTCGTTCGTGTTGAAGCCCGTGCTGGACGCCATCGACGCTCCTGGTCCGTACGAGTACGACATGGACTCCTTGTAGAGCGAGTCCTTGAGTTGGTACAAGTCGTCCTTGTCCAGTTGCCCAGCTGGCTTGGCATAGTTGGACGATCCCGAGCTTGGTGCGAAGCTCGGGCGACCGCCGAAGCCGCCGCTGTGGTGGAATCCACCCTTGTTTCGGCTCTGTCCGTGACCCTTGCTCGCTGGCTGGCGCACGGCTGGTCCGATCACGGCGATGGGCAAGTCCTCAGCGTGGCCTTTCCTTCCTGTTTTCTTCGGACCCATGTCCACGTGGTTGCACGCGTTTTCGGGCGTATTGTCGAGGATGACGAAGTCGCCGTCATTCTCCCTGTTGGAGCGCGGCATGGCGATGTCGTTGGCGGTCGACTTGGTCCTGCTGCGCGATCGACCGGGCCTGGTCTCCGCGGTCAAGCCGGCGCGATCGAGGCGGTCCTCGAGCTTGGACCCCGGGGGCGGTGGCGGTCTGCTGCGGTGGTTGGCCATGCTGTGAGCGCGTGTGATGCTGGTGTTTGGGTGTCGATAGCTACGACGTCCCTACTGCACTGTCGTGACTGCAGGAGGCGGGGCGCGTGACACAGACCACTGTTGAATGTGGTGTCACTGCGCGGCGCGGTCCTTTGACGCTCTCCCTCCGTTCCTCTTGAATGAAACGGATTGGCTGGGGAAGGCGCCGACAGAGATCGGGGGCGGGTGGGGTAGTCTAAGCGACGGGGGCGAAGCGGGCGAGCGCTTGCGGGGCCGGAATAGAATGAGCAAATGCCGCGAAGAGCTCTGCTGCTGCTGAGGAGCTGCGCTCGTGCTGGTCCCCAAAGACAAAGACGCGCACTTCCACGATCGCCCAGCTCAAAACAGCTGCTTCCCCTAACCCAAGGGCAGACAGGGACCGAGAACTGGACGTTTTGGCTCAAAAGCTAAGGAGAACTGCCTGGGTTATGTATCGGATTTGTAAAGTGAGAGGAAGCCAGCTGGGGCCTCAGAACGGTGACACTGCAGCACCTGATAGCACCACACCGCAAAAGGCCCTCAGGCGGAAGACGAATATTGCAGCATCGGCTGAGGAAAGGGAGGCTGTCCAAGCCAACGTGGAGCGTGCAATCGGAACAAACTATTGGCGCGAGGAACAAATTCTCTTGTCACCAGCACGCTAACACCTCTAAGGTCCTAGTTTTTAGTCCTTGTAGCCCATCGAAAAGCAGATTAAACTGAGGAGTTGTACAATCCTGACAATCCCGTAGAGTATTATACACACGCTTTTTAAAACGAGATATAATATCCCTCTATTTGTTATATATTTACATTATATGTTAGCCTTTATATTTGACATAAATCTTGCTACTTAATATGAAAGGCGTGGCTAGGCTGAGTTTTGCCAAATCGCACACAGAGACCGAATTGATGATGAACGGACGATGAACGGACACATGGTCCAACGCCACGATGGATTGTCTCTCGTCGGCTCTTTAGAAACAGCTGATTATAGTCGAGGGGTAGGTGACTATTCCTCCAATCAGGACACCGCAAGACCCAAGAGTTCAGCGCAAAGCTACAAAACCTACCCAACAGAATATCCGGAGAATCCGAGACTTTAGATGCGAAGAATGTAAAAGTCGTTGCATTTTGAGTGGGGAAAATCCTTCCTCAGCTATTTCCCTCTAATGTAAAATCCCTCCAGCTTGGTAATTGTTGACGAGCTTCGCGGAAGCAATCAGTTGATTCAATTTCCATTCTTCTAGAATCAACAAAAAAACGAGCTTAAATCCGAACAAAGTGACGAAAGTGATGCAAGGGCCATTGCTGGTGGGTAAATAATACCATTGGCGCCTTGCCTAACATTTGAAGCAACTGTTGACGGTTGTGCTCTTCGTCCTCGAAAGGAACCCACTGGCCTCACGCGCGTGTGAAACTTGAGCATGATACTTGAGCACGCTTCATACCCAAGTCAATGACGTATCCAGGCGTCGCACACACACAGGGGCCTCAATGATGCTGCCCATTTGGGTACAGCACCACGAAGCATTCGAAGCTGCGCTGCTTTGCGAACAGAAAAACGCCGTAACAAGCCTTTTACACTTTTTTTTTATAGTTCTTACACTTTTTGTTAAGTTTGCTTTTAGCCAACCTACGGAATAGCCTATTTCCACTCAGCGCCAAGAATGATCACTGTGATGACGTGACAATGCTCTGACAAGGTCGTCTGCTCAGTCCAGCGCAATGCAAACTGCAGCTATCCGGTCGGTCTGCCAACTGCAGCTATCCCGCCATTACTTCCGTCCTAATGCGTGCCTGCCTGGGTCTTGATGGACAGAGCACAACTTGCTGCGCTTTCCACCAAGTGGATATGCCATGCACGCCCCCTATAAAAGCCACACTATCCAATGCTGTAATAGTTAGTAGCGGCCTCGTGGACTTCATGATTTCAAGCTCAATAGAGGTGCGGACGAAAAAGAAAGGAGGCGAGTTGTCGCACGTGCATTGTGTTGAACGCCATCCGCCGACTGGATCCGGATCCAATCTGCTCGGGTGCTCGCGTAGAGGCTCCTCCACCCACTCATGCGAAGGCATGACGCTCACCTCCGTCCAACGCTAATAATCACCATTCCCTCCACTCACCAGCCTTCAAAATCATCCTTTTGCGATTTGCTGAGCTCCTGTGGGCAAGCGGAAACGAAACATGGACCCAAAGAGTGCTGGTCGCCCTAAACGTGGACCTCGTCGGAGAACATGGACCTCGTCCTCCCTCTTTTAGTGTGGTCCACATGAAAGCTGGCTTTGAAAAAAAGGACAACAGCCAATTAAGGTAGGTTGGTGGTCATGTCTGCACACTCGTGAAGCACTCATGTTCTCCATTCACTTGTCTTTCAGGGTTGATCAGGGGCTTCAGGCGCTCAACCGAGATAATGAGGGCATGGCTAATCGGGTTATGGTATGTAATCATTCAGAGAACGGCATACTGTCTACGAGGGCTTTAAACTCGACGTGAAAACCATAGGCATTATGTGCGTGGACGATGCCGAGTTCGAGACGTTCATCAGCAAGTAGACGAGGCTCACAGCGGCGGCACCTTGTACGGCGAGTCCCAGTATGTGATCCAGTAGAAGCTCGCGCAGCACTTCAGTGACCACTTTATGCGCGACCTGGGCTTCAAGAGCCACCCGCCGTTCGTCTGAGCTGCTGGACTCGATCCAGAGCGTGTCGCGATGGTGCAGGAAGCCCGCCGTCTCGAGGCTACTGAGCACGGCCGCTCTCTCAAAGCTGTATGCCTGGACGACCTTGGGGCGACCTGGACGTGGCGAACGCGCGGCTGCAAGGCGGGCAGGGCATCGTGTCGAGCATGGGCCAGATGATAAAGCCCAAGGAGAAGCTGTGCACGGAGATCAACATGGTCAAAGCTCATGCCGGGCATGCTCTTTGTGGGCAAGGTGAACATACTCGACATCGAGTGCTTCACGAACCTCAACCGCGCGCTCGAGTCGACGCTCGCGCCCATTGCAATCTTCGCGACGAACCACGGCGTGTGCATGATCCGCGGCACAGACATCTCGTCGCCGCACGTTGAGCCCCTCGACCTGCTCACCCGCATCGGCATCGTGTGCACGCTGTCATACACCATCGAGGAGATAGTCGCGATCCTCATGATCCACGCTAAGATTGAAAGCATCTACGGGTACGTTTGCATCCCTCGTTCTATCGCCTACGTGTGGGCTCCACCGTCTGACTCGGATATGTATGACGACTTTTACCTACCAGTTCAGACTCGCTCTACAAGGAATCAGTCCATGTCATACGGAGCCGGAGCAGGACTTCGATGGCGTCCAGCACGGGCTTCAAAACGAACGACCAGAACTTCTGCGCCACGGGCGGCGAGAAGAACACACTCTACGATAACTTCGACATCAGCCCCTTCACGGGCACGAGCAAGCAGAACAGCATGGCCCGCGTCCATATACATGTAGAAAGATGGACCGTCGTAGTTCAACAAGATGGATCAGATCGAACTCGAGGTGCGCCTGAAGGAGCTGGATGAATGGCATGGGGGTATGGAAGATATATATTTCGCGGCATGCGTTGTTAACCTTCACCTTTGCTAGCAAAAGCCTAAGTCAAAATGCACTCGACGCTGTATTCGGGTCTCGAGCTTCGGCTTCACTCTTTTCTTCAGAGTCGCAGAGCTGCTGCGTCAATGTACCACTGCTTCTCGTAGGGCGCATTGCTGTGGCCTTCTGCAGCGCGACGCCGCGCTCCTAGTCCACCTTGAACTCGATCGAAGCCGTCCGGGCTGGAATGAAAGGTCCTCACAGCTCACCATACTCTGCTTTATCACCTTGTCCATCTTGCCTGTGTCCTTCTCGGTCTTGCGCAGGTTGTTCTACAAAGTGGATACTTTGGTGGTCAGAGATCTACAAGACACAAACGTACTCGCCGTCGTGCTCTGCGTCTTGCCAGAGCTGTCTGTGGTCTGCGAGTTCGTCAAGCGCATCCCGGGGCTCAAGCAGAGCTGGCAGTCATTCCTGCAGCGCATTAACTTGGCCAGTGACTACGGACAACAACGCCTTCCGAATCTCAAGGTCGCATAACATGCGATGCTCACGGGGCGACGATCTTCGACCAGGTCGCGCTTGTTGCGGGAATACTCGTTATCACACATCGGGTCTTCGTTGGCTGTTGCCCTGTTTTCAAAGCCAGCTTTCATGTGGACTACACTAAAAGAGGAAGACAAGGTCCATGTTCTCCGACGAGGTCCACGTTTTGGGCGACCAGCACTCTTTGGGTCCATGTTTTGGGATTTCGGCGGAAACGCGTGTGTCCATCTGTTTCTACCACTAGACAAAGAAGTCAACCGCCTGTCCTCCAACAAATCGTCACCTCAGCGCCGTCTTGAAAAGCTGCTGCTGGCATCCCGTCGCGCGTCGCGAGCATGAGGCCGATCGCGGCCCCGTTCACGACTGCGACTGCGGTTTTCACGCCCTGTCGTAGGATTATGGCGGTGGCCGCTGCTCGTGGGCTCTCGACCGCGGGCCTTCTCATCCCGAGTGTCGATCGTCGTGTAATTCTGGAGAGGCATAGATCCAACGAACACGAGTTAGTTGATGAAGGTCAATCAAGAGAGAAAGTCATTCTCGGCTGTGGATCAGTCAAGTTGGTGACTCAGTCAAGTTGACTTACATCCACTGATGGGTCGAAACCAGCACGAAATTGATCCTGTCCCACACGCAAAACCACACACGCATACAGAGTCAGAAATCAATCTTCGAGGTTTCATGGGTTGCGAATACGTACGTCGATGTGCTTCTTGAACTTGAGCTTCGCAGTCATCCACGACAGATCCTTCTCCTTGTCCACTTGTCTCGATGAAGACGAGGCGCCTTCATCTTCAGCATCATCCTGATATTCACCAGCGCCATCGTCATCGCTGTCGTCGTCCAGGACTTGCCCGTGATAGGCCTCTGCGCCTTTCTTGTCGCTGCTAATGTCCTTGGTGCTGGTGCCATCTCCATCTGCACTATTGTGGCTCTTGTTCACGCCCTCGAGCTTGGTTTTGAACTGCATAAGCTTCTGCATCGTCTCCTGCTGCCGCCCCGATCGGCTGCTCGCTTTCTTCTTCTGTAGGTACTTCTGACGCTGCTGCTGCAGTGGCGTGAGCATATCGTGGAACGCCTTGGCGTCATCCTCGTCCTTCGCTTTCGAGCCCATGAACACGGGCGCTGCTTTCTTGCTCGAACGAAGCTCCTCGCGCAAACGCGTGTACTCATCCTGCTCGTCTCGCGTGCTCTTGGACTTCTTCTTCGGCGGTATCTGGGCTGCTCCCACTCCTATCTCTTGAACTCGAGTGCTCTCAGCCGCAGAAGACAGGTCGCTCGGTATCTTCGCTGCAGCAGACGCCACCGCGGCTTTTAGACTAGCTCGTGCCGCTTCTTTCTTGGAAACACCATCGACGCTGGACTTGTCAGATCTGCCCGTGCTGCTGTCTTCAGCGACAGTCTCTGCGATCTTTTGCAGTAATTCCTCGTCCACATCCGCCTTGAGCTTCTTGTCGTCCAGCAGATCGTGGCTGCTCATGAGCTTCTTGCTTTTCTTGCTCTTCTTAGACACCTCTTGCTGGAATTCCTCCTCCTCATCGCCGAACGAGAGCAGTTTCAGGTCTTTCGTCGCTTTGCGCTCGCGTTTCTTCTTCTTCGCGGCATCTTCAGCAGCCGTGGATGTGGACTTCTTATGCTGGATGTCTCTGTTAGCAGCGCACACAACACAGCGAGTCAGATTCTCATACACGAACTTTTCATTAACAAACACATAATGATCACAAGATAGCATGCGCATGTTTGATGCTCAGGCAACCTCTACGAAAAAAAAGGGACTGGTCTCACCTTGGCGCGATATCTTCGAACGGATTCCAGAGCACCTCGACGCTCAGCAACTTTGGTGGATGCAGCGGCCGGTCCTGCGCATCTGTTTCTGCATCATTAATGCTCAGCAGGTTGAAAATCGTGTTGCCCGTGACCTGTAGAGCACGCCATTTGCGAATGAGAATGAGTGACAAGCGACAACAAAATACGAGCAACTCGTTCGTCGCGCATACCTTGCCGAAGATCGTGTGCTTCTTCTCAAGAAACTCGCAGGCATCAAGCGTGAAGAAGAACTGCGAGTGGTTCGAGTTGGGCTTGTTCTCGTTCGCCATGGCGACGATGCCACGGTGGTTGAACTTGAGGCGCGAGTGGAACTCGTCGACGAACGCGCCGCCGTAGACGCTCTCGCCGCCATTGCCCGTGCCCGTCGGGTCACCGCCCTGCATCATGAAGCCCGCGATGATGCGGTGAAATATCGTGTTGTCATAGTACTGCATACACACACATAGAGAGAGCGACACTGGGTGAGGATCTGTGGCAGCCACCAGCAATAGGACGGCAATCTCGACTGCGCAGCGTACCCCTTCGAGGCAGAGCTGCACAAAGTTGCGACAGGCCTTGGGCGCCTGCTGCGGCCAGAGCTCCACGTCCAGGTCGCCGAAGGTCGTGTGCAGCAGCACCTTGCCCTCCGTGTTGGGCTCCGTGATGTAGATGTTGGACATGCCTGCTGCGTTCTAGAGCTGCTTGCCACTTTTCACCTTCACCAAGTGCCATGCTGGAAAAGGGCTCGATGGCTACAATTGAAATATTTGAGCTATAATGGCTTTGATATGAAATTATCAAGTATAATTTCGTTAATAAATGATTCAGAATGAATAGACTTGATGAAAAGAGAAAGTAGAGACCAACACTCTGCAAACATGTTGAAGTGGATTCAACTGGCACACAAGCATTTCCGCGCCCGCAAGACAGCACGAGTCGCGACAAACAGCACAAGTCGCAACGACGCACACAACGCGGTGGCGGGCGCTACGTGCGAGACCTGCACGGAGGACCATATCCTGGTCGCGCTCTACGACGTGGCGTTTGGACCGCGCTGCCCTATGACGTACGTGTTGTGGCCGAAGAAAAGGTAAAGTAACTGCAGATAACGCCCGTTAACACTGCTATTCGCATACACACGACGCAGCAGCGACCTTCGCTAATTCGGCGGTGGACGGAGCCACTTGAACTGGAAAGTGTAGTCGACACCGTAGTGCTCGAGAGGCAACTGCAGCGCAGAGAGGACCCAGAAGACGAGCTTGGCCTGCACCATGACCCACTGGCTCTCGAGAACGAACGCGAGCTGGTGGACCGACGAGACGTCAAAGCGCTTTCCGAGCAGTGTGCTCAGCACCAGGAATGACACGAGCTCCAGCAACGCGTACAGCATAATGTTGGAGACGTTGTGCTGAAGCGTGGTCGTGTCGAGGTCCTTGAGCTGCGCATAGTAGATCCGACTCGGCA
>JAASFV010001157.1:0-10790 GCA_023334015.1 Globisporangium paddicum
ATTTTTACTCTTTTTGAATGTGGTTTTCTGCATTCTTTTTTGCCATGAAAGCTCCCATTTAAACAGCACTTTCAAAAAAGAACAATTGAAATTGTAAATCGAAAAAACCCGGGTGCGTCTATAGTTTTTCATATGACTGTAATAGGTAAGCATATGTAGACCGATTATAAAATGATTGAGCTAGGCAGGAAAGTGACAAAATAAAAATAATTATGATATATTAATTTCAAAATGATAAAATATATAGTAATTTAGTGTAACTTTTTAATCATTTTGAGATTATTATATTGGAATAGTTTTTATTTTTCCATAAAATATGATCATATTTTATGCGCGATGAGGAGGGCTTACTGATAGCCCAGTATGCTCTCTGCTCCATGTGGTGCCGACGTGATTCATGGTGTAGCAAATGTGTGCGTGCGCTGGTTGGCAGGCAACGAGTTGAGCTAACCGCTCTGACGTCATGATTTTTACACGCCGTCGCAGGTCGTGAATCAGCTGGTGGGATTAAAAAAATAGACAGAGATCTGCGAAGCGTTGCTAGTGGACTCAGTGGATGCTTGTTACTAGCTCTTAGTCTCTCCACTGACAATCAGGGAATTCCTCATGCGAGTGGGCACGTGTCCTCGACACATGCAGGCTCACGTTGGCTTCCTTGTGCAGTCAGTTGGTCAAGGCCGTGAATTTACATATCCAAGAAGAAAAATCTTTTGACTCACTGGTTGCCCGCCAACAGTGTTGCCTCCTCACTTTGCTGATCCTGGTGTTGCTGACTGAGCTGCTGAATTGCTGCCATCTGTGGTCGCAGGGATTGCCACAGGCAAGGTCATCGACGGGATGACGTTATGCTGCTGAGCCGGAGTTGGTGCTGAGCCTGGGGCCGGGGATGCCACGGGGCTGTTGGACATGGCCTTCTCCCATATCCGACGCCGCACGCACTCGCGGTTGTAGCGGTCGAGGTCCTCGAGCGCGAGCTTCTGGCACGCGTTGCGCACCTGCAGCGACGCGCGTGCAAAGAGGTCCTGGAGCTCAAAGTACGTCTTCTTCTTCACGGCCTCTGCGGCGCCCGACGCCACCGCCACGAACGTCTCGGCGAGGCTCTCGGCCTCCTGCATGCGGCAAAAGAACTGGAACGCGGCACGCGGCGGCAGTGGCTGCGGTGGTGGTGTGGACGACGGAACGAACGGTGCCCTAGGCGGCGCCGGCGAAGCGACCGCTTTCCTTGGAGCTGGCGATTTCTGCGATGAGGCACGCGGCTTCTCAGTTGCGCCCACTTTAAGCTCCGCTTTTCGCACTCGCTTGGGCTTGGGCTTCGCTTGAGCAGCGCTGTCTGCTGTTGAGGCTGTTGGTGTAGCTGCTGGCACGACACTGGCGACTGCAAATCCAGAAACAGAACTCGTAGCTGCTACTAAAGATGGTCCTGGCGGTGCTGCGACAGCTTTCTTTCTCAAGAACTTCTCAGCAACGAACGTGAGTGGCAGTGTCTCCTTCAAGTTGAACGGCTTGGTCTGCTGCCAGCTCTCGGGAAGGCCAGTCGGCAAGCCGTAGACTGGGTAGAGTCGGAAGTGAGCGCCAGGGAGCACTGGATCGGTTGTCTGCGTCGGAGCTTCAGTCACTGGGCTCTCATCTTTCACGCCAGACTCGACACCCACACATCGGGATCTGGCTAGAGTCTCTGCTGCTATCTGTAAGCTACCACTGGGCTTCAGTTTCTTGCTGAGCTGGAACTTCTCGTTGATCGTCTGCACGCTCTGCGCATAGTCTTCCGAGTCGGACGCCGGCAGCAGCTCCTCCACAGAGGCACCGTCTTTGCTACAGATTTCCATTGGCGGCTGCTCAGCGTACGCGAGGAACTTCCAGAGCGTCTGCGCGTCCAGCGGCGAGATCGTCAGTCGGTGCGTCTTGAGCAGCTTGTGCGCCACTTTCTCCCATTGGATGAACGCTACAGCCACACAAACAGCAACAACAGTTTAGCCCTATAGGGTACACCAACACACACCTACACTATTAGTCATCTGTACCTGGCGAGTGGTCGCGCTCGAGCGCCTTGGCATCCATGGAGTTGCGCTTGAGCTGCTGCAGGATGACCTCGCAAAGCAGCGTGCACTCGCGACCCGTGTACTTGCCCAGCACCTTGCGCTGCTGCGTGCGCATGCTTACGTCCGCGTCGCCCATGGGTGTTACGGTCTCCAGGGCCGACGTGAGCGACCAGATGCTACCAGCTGAACTGCTGGTGTCATTACCATTGCTGGTCACGGGACGACGTCGACGGTTCGCAGAGTTGGGTGCCGGAGACGCCGTCACTGAGGGGGTGGGCGATGCGGGTAGAACTGGAGCGCTACTCGCTGTCTCAACAGGTTCAGTAGGTATAGCTTGACGCGGGAAGGACGGGTCGACCTTGACCAGCAAGACCTGCGGGGCCTCGGACACGGGCGAGGCTGGCGCAGCGCTGGGATTCGGGCGACGGCGCTTCGTAGCGCGCTCGCTTTCTTCTGCTATTGCAGCCACGGGCGAGGGCGACGCGAGCGCGTGCGTGGCGTACGTGGACTTGACCTGGCGGCGCGAGCGGCGCGTGCTCTGTTGGTCCGGGGTCGTCGGCGCGGTGGCTGACGGTTCGGACGCCTCGTCGCCGCCGCTGTCGACTCGCAGAGCTGCAGGAGCAGAGTCATCATCAAAAGATGCAGGGAGGGCGGGCGACGTGGCGCGCGGTGGGAGCTCCCGTCGCGAGGAGCGCCGCGGCGCGGCGTCTCCAGCAGCTTCGTCTGCCATCTTGTATTGGCGGGCTATTTTATCAACTGGCGCCAAATTTCGCCATCAAAAGCTCGTGCTTTAAAAACCTGTTTATAACATATAGCTCGTATAGTTTATTAAGAATATACTTTGACAGAAATAGTCTGATAAATAACCTTTATAATTCTTCATACGCGCTATGTCGGGTAAAGTTTTCGGTTAAATACGAATTCAAAATGCAATCTTGCGCCATTCTTGCATCACCATGAGCGACGCCGTGAGCGCGAGCATCCTGCGCTTCGTGCTGCGCGACCTCAAGAGCCAGCAGCAGCCCACAGATACCACGCACCTCAACGTATCAAACACGCATGGCCAGGTGCTCTCGGCGCTGCCAGCCGCAGACCTGGCGCTGCTGCAGAGCGCGAGCCAACTGGTGCACCGCGCGGCCGTGAAGTGCGTGACCGCGCAGCCATCGCAGCGCAGCTTCTTCCGCGTCGAGTCGCTCAGTCGGTACCACAACCAGCAGCAGCATTTGCGTGCAGACGAGGACGCTACGGACGCGTCGTACTTGCTGGACATGAGCGCGTCGCAACCCTTCGACGGCAGCCTCGGGCGCGGCCGCGGACCCAACTTCTACAACGTGCTGCCGCACTACTGCTCCTGTCAGACCTTCCACGAGCACACAGTCAAGCAGAGCCCTGTCGCTATGGTACGCTAGTTTACATACATGTCTATATATGCGTATATGTATAGCTGGGCTTAATGAAGCTATTGTGATTGTCTGCGTGTATAGTGCAAGCACATGGTCGCGGCGCTGCTGGCGGACGCCACGGGCCAGTGCGAGAGACTTACGATCAAGGACCTCGACTTTGCGAAAATGCTCTGCGCGCAGATAGAGCCACCAGGCCACAGCAGCGACAACCACCACCAGCATTATTAACCACGCTATGTCATAGACACATGATAGCCCCAATGGTCGATGGGTTTCATGAGCTGAACCAAATTCTGAAACCAATGTCCCACTTTTCTGACAAGGCGCGACGCTTGGCTCTTTCTCACACTCTTGTGAGCTTCTCGCTTTCATTCGCTTCCCAGTCCAGCCGCACAAGCACACCAGCAGCCTCACAGCCTCTCAACATGGTACGTCTCACAGCTTACTGTCCCTACTGGTATACTGAGTTTCATGACCTCACCCTCCTGCCGACAGATCCGCTTCTTCCTGCTGCAGAACCGCCAGGGCAAGACGCGCCTGTCCAAGTGGTACGTGCCGCCGCCGGACGACCAGGACAAGGCGCGGCTTGAGGCCGAGATCCATCGGCTCGTCGTGGGGCGCGACACCAAGCACACCAACTTCATCGAGTTCCGCTCGTACAAAATCATCTACCGCCGCTACGCCGGGCTCTTCTTCATTCTGGGCGTCGACGTGACGGCCAACGAGCTGCTCTGCCTCGAGACGATCCACCTCTTTGTCGAGCTGCTCGACCAGCAATTCTCCAACGTGTGCGAGCTCGACATTGTCTTCAACTTTAACAAGGTGCATTTTTTTCCTGTAGGGCTCCTTGTTCAGCGTTGTAGACCTAATGACTGGCGTCTTGTGACGTGCCTAGGTCTACTCGATGCTGGACGAGTACATACTCGGCGGCGAGGTGCAGGAGACATCCAAGCGTGAGATGCTCGAGCGCATCCGGGAGCTCGAGAAGCTCGAATAGCCTCGTACGGGTCTACCATTCTCACCACCATCCATCCACACAGTCCAAACCAAATTATCATTCTTCATTCCAGCCACCATCTTGATTGATTCTAGTTCTATTACATAGTTCAGATGAGTGTGCTTCTATAGGGCATCGCTAGAGCTCACCACCTTCACGCTGACCGCCTGGGCTACAGGCTGCGCCTCCTGCTGGAAGAATTGGTTGGTCACGAGCGCGCGCACGATCTGCAACATCTGGTGCTGCTCCACCCGCATGTCCTTCTTCAGCAGCTTGCGCAGCAGCGAGCCCTGCTCCGTCTTCCACTGCTCCTCGAGCACTTTCTCGCCCTTGGAGGGTTTGCTGGCGTTCTTGGTCTTGACCTTCGCTGCGGCCTCGGCGACCTGCTGCGCGTCGTGGCTGTAGAGACACGCGTCGGCCTTGCTGCACTTGCCCTTCTGCAGCATGCTGCGGCACGGGACATCTTTGCGGTCGTGGCTGAACTTGCACTGGTCCCCGAAGCGGCACTGGTTGCGAAGAAAGTTCTTGCAGAGCCACACGCGCTTTTGGCGCTTGGGTGACGGCTCGCTAGCGTCCGCGCCCCCCGCAGCACTCGGCTCGATCTGCTGTTCATCTCTCGCTTGAGGCTCCTCTTCGTCGACCTCGCCGTCCTCCAGGTCTCCAGTACTATCCACCGTCGCAGTCGAGAGCTTGCGCTTCTTCGACTGCTGCTTGACTGGTGCACTCTCGAGAGCTGATGCTACTGCTGGCTGCTCGTCGCTCTGCTTGTTCGCCGATGGCCACTTCTTGCGCCGATCCGCACGCCACTGAGCGATGTCCTCGGGCGAGTTTCCGACCAGCACCATGAACTTCTGGCCCTCGACGTCGATCTCCTTGAGCCCACTACCGGCGAACTGACCGTGCGCCGTCTGAAAGTGCGCGCCCACGACGCGCTTCGAGGCCGAGAAATCGCAGCCGGGCGCGTGACACGCCACGTGCGTCTTGACGTGCGCGTCGAACTGCGACTCCATCGTGAACGACTTGTCGCAGTTCTCGCAGCACCACTGCTGCTGTTGAAGAGCGTCAGGCAGAGGTGGACACTCGGCGAGCGGCGCGCCGTACCTCTCCTGCTGTTCATGTTCAGGGATCTCACTCTCGTGGACGTAATGAGTGTCCTCCTGGTCCAAACGCTCAGTGGAGGACGCATGGGGAGTGTAATACGATGGAGGAGTGGACTGGGACGTGGACGGCGGCGGTGGCTGGTGGACGACTTGGTGGATGTCTTGCTGCGGTGGACGCTGGTACTGCTGCTGCTGTTGGTGGTAAGGAGCTGGTGGCTGCGGCTGCTGATAGTACGCTGGCTGCTGGTAGCTGCTGCCGCCGTGACTCGCCGGTCGCTGGTCACGATCACCGCCTCCCCTGTTGTGGTTGCTCTGTGTGGACTGACAATCCTGAATCCAGTGACCTGGTTGGCCACACTTGTGACAGCAGTACGTGGACGGCGGCGGACGCGAGCCTGATTGCTGAAACTGCTGGTATTGTTGCTGCTGCTGAGGAGGAGGGGCTAGCTGCGATGAGCGAGGCAGCGGTGGCTGGTGCACTGGCTGTTGCTGATACTGTTGAGGCGGCGCCGCGTACACTGGAGCTGGCTGGGCGTACTGCTGCTGCTGATAATGGGAATGGTGGTGGTAGCCATTTGGTTGGGCGTAGCTCGGCGGCAATGGCGGCGGCTGCTGATGGACCTGGTACTGAGGTTGATACTGAACCTGTGGCGCGTGGTACTGAGGTTGTGGTGTCGGCATCAACGGTGGAGCAGGTTGCTGCTGCTGCTGCGTGCCCACTGGCGCATACGCCTGCTGTCTGGAGTACAAAGCGTCGCTGTAGCCCGACTGAGGCTGCGTCTGCTGAGAAACGTACGGCGTGGGTGGCACAGCTGGTGCTAGTGCTGGAGAGACTGGGAGCGGAGGCGCTGGCTGCTTGGGCAGCGGCGGCACAAATTCGCTCTCGGTTCCCTGTTCAGACGGAGGCGGCGGCTGGTTTGGAAGCGGCGGCGCCTGTGCGGCATTTAGTGGCACATCATAGCTGCGTTGCTGCTGGTGTTGTGACTGCTGCTGAAACTGCGGGTTGCTCGATGGATACGCTGATTGCGAGCCGTAACCGGTGCTGGGGACAGGAGCCCCGTATCCGCTCTGTGGCTGTTGGTATTGCGGCTGCGGCGGGTACGCTGTCTGCTGTTGGTGATGCTGAGCACCACTCGCATACGCTGCGACGTTCAGGAATCCTGGAAGGCTGTTTAGCTGCTGCTGCTGCACCGGGGCTGCTGGGACTGGTGGAGATTGAAAGTATCCGTCCCCACCAGTGCTACTGACACTGTGGTTCCGCACGTGGCTCTGCGGTCCATAGTCCTCGAACAGCGGCTGCTGCTGGTCGTTCTGCTGCTGCTGGTCGTTTTGCTGCTGTTGGTGGTGCGAGTACGAATGAGAGAAGCCACCCCGGCCGCGGCCGCGGCCGCCACCACCTCGTCCTCCGCCGCCTCGACCGCGTCCAAAGCCCCGTCCTCCGCCGCGTCCACGACCGCGACCGCCGCCACGACCGCCGCCTCGGAAGCCGCCATTCTGTTGATACTGCTGCGGCGGAGCCTGCTGCTGCTGGTACTGCTGCTGCTCCATGGCGTCAGTCTCTCTCTCGGTGGCTCTCGTGTCTGGGAATGGAGAGCGCCGTTTGGATCATTGGACGATAGCAAATACTGTGCATAGGAATACTGCTTGTGTGCATAGTATGCACACAAGCAATATTCCCACTGGCATACATATTTAGGAACACCCTAACATAACGCAATTAGTATCTTTTGGTTTTAGGAATCAGGACACGCCGTGACCACATCATTGCGGCGATGGCATGCCTTGATCAGAGTATTGCATCGTACTCTCTTTGCAAACTGCTAGACCTATCATTGGGGTACCTCGACTTCTGACTCAACGCCATCAATCACCACACTCGCTTAACCCTCTTGTTATGCTTCCATTCGCGCCTCACTTGGCAATTTGCCACCTTGGTCTTTTACTCGTCCAACCAAGTCAGTGGCCTGCGATCAAGAACAACGACCCTCATGAGCTCCCACGTAGCTTGCCTTGCGCCCGACCGCTCCTTCTCAGCCTCGAAGGAGCTCGCGCTCATGCACTTCCTCACGACCCATTCAGCGCAATCGATGGCGCCAGCGAGTCCAAATCCAAGTATACCTTGCGTGGCTACTAAGCCGACGACTGTCGCTGAGCCGTGGCAGCGCGGCTGTGTGCTTCCACCAATAAGCCAGCCATCGGCAGTACCGCCCGCCGCGTACACGTGCAAACTGTGCAAGGTCTCTGGTCACTGGATTTACGATTGCACTCAGTTTGTGAAGCATGGCGATGCGGCCAAGCAGCCAGTAGCCCAGTCTCCGCCTCGTGTTCAGCCAGATCCCAGTTCTTCAGAGTCGACTGCCTCACTGATGACCAAGGTGAAGCCAGAGGCGTGGCGCTGTGAGGCCTGCATAGAGAGCTTTCCGATGGTGCCGATGCTCACGTCGCACTTTGCAGACCACGTCGCTTGCTTCGAGCCTGGATGCCAGTACTCGGCTGTGAAGCGTCTCGTGACTGAGCACATGAGTGTTGCCCACAGCGTTGAGCGTAAGCAGTACAGCGAATGGGACGAGCTATCATACGCACCGCCTCTGGTGTACGTCTGCAAGATTTGCGGTGCTGGCGGCCACTGGATCTACGAATGCCCCAAGATCGCAGACCCGAGTGCTTACGTCAACCCCATTGCTCAAAGCCCAGGCAACCGAGTGTCCCAGTTCACAGCAGATCAAAAGAAATTTGGACCTCCAGGCGCGGGCTACTGCTGCAAGATCTGTGAAGTGCCTGGTCACTGGATCCACGACTGCCTGAAGATCGCCAAGGCTACTAGGGCTCCGTCTATCAAGCCTCTCAAGCTGCCACCCAACTATTGCTGCAAGGCCTGTGGTATCCCAGGCCACTTGATATACAACTGTCCGCTCAAGGTGAAGAACTACCAAGCCCCTGCGCTGGAGGAGAACCCCAAGCTAGAGACCACAGCACAGCAGCAATGGCGATGCGAGATCTGCGAAATCGAAGTGGCCCTCGAGAGCCAACTCGTGCAGCATATCGGACAACACAGGTCGTGTCCAGAGCCTGGCTGTTGCTTCTCTGCAGTTCGACGAGTGCTGACCACGCACCTCGAGACCACCCACGGGAAAGTGGTAAAGCTTAGTCAGCCAGTAGGTGCCAAACCGAAGAGCCCAGCGATCTCGCCGTATTGGTGCCCTGGTGTCAGCGCAACGGACGTTCGCATCGCGAGCCAGTCGACTCTCCACCTGAAGCACTACCTGACGTGCTCGAAACCTAGCTGCAGCTTCACTGCGACAAAGTGTGTTGTGTAGTACCGGACATCGAGGTTGTTCGCGACATGCAGCAAGGTGTCCACTTGAGAAGGACATTGCCGTCATCAAAAGCTCAGGAGGACAAGTGGCTGAGCTCGAAGGGGTATTTCTAATCTGGAGCATTTGCGTGCATATTACTTCAAAGTAGTTAAGATGCGGGCAATCTACAACGTCGAAAATAATTGCAAGATGGACAACCTACTTCGAGAAAAGACAATCTTTGTATTTGCAGCAAGACATTCGGTTCTTTACGGGATGTATGCGGCAACATAGCTAGCTACAGTAGCTGCTTCCTTCCGCGGAGCTCTCTTCAACCACCTACCTGTGCTCAGGCATGGTACGCTGGCGGCGTGGCGTAGCCCTCGACGCCGTGCATGCCATCCCAGTAGTACTTGACGTCCACGGGCACGTTGGGCGGCCAGTCGTTCTCGAAGCGCTCGGCCAGGTCCGAGTTGGAGATGAAGAGGCGGCCGAAGCCCACGAGGTCTGTAGCACCACTGCGGACGACGCCCTCGGCTGTGTCGCGCGTGTAGCTGTTGTTAGCCATGACGACTCCCTTGAAGCACTGCTTGGCCACATAGGCTGTGACCTTGTGGCTCTTGTCCGTGCTGCCAGTCACGAACTCACCGTCGAGCACAGCTGAGTACGCGAGTCTGTGGCTGCTGAGCTGACGTATGGCGTACGAGAACATCTCGAAGTTGTCTGCGCTGCCCATGCCGGCAAAGTTGCCGTTGGACGCGAGGCGCACGCTGATGTGGTCCACCAGCCACACGCTCTTGAGCGCTTCCACGATCTCCAGCAGCAGGCGCGCGCGGTTCTCAAATGAGCCGCTGTACTGATCCGTGCGCAGGTTGGTGACCGACTGGAGGAATTGGCCCACGAGGTAGTCGTTGGCCACATGGATCTCGACGCCATCAAAGCCCACGTGCTTGGCGCGTTCCACACACGCACGGTACATCTCGAAATGCACGCTCTCATTCTTGATGTTGCGCGTGGTGCCGTGCTCGAGACGCATGGTCGAGGCCGAGACGACGTCGCCCTGCGAGTTGAGCGACGGGTGCACCTGGCGGCCCGTGTGCCAGAGCTGCAGGAAGATCTTGCGGTCATGGTTCTTGTTGAGAGAGGGTGAGTTGGCAACTTGCGGGTCTGTGAGAGAATTGGGGAATAGTTGTTTGGGTTTTGGTTGTTGGAAGGCGCACTTCTTGGGTCTTGAGGTGAGACCGTTCATCCAGTCGCCTGGGAGATGCGACTTCGTGTTCTCTTTGGTTTGCTGTCTTTCCTCACAGTAAGTTGGTTCGGACTCTGAACTTCGGAGATCATTTCAACAGGAGGAGCTCATCAATTATCATGATTCTTTCTTTTCTTTGGAAACGGCTCGATTGACGATTTAGCCTTCTGTTCTCAATTGCCATTTGACACTACTATCTAGCTTATTGTACAACGTGTCACAGTGCTGGGGGTGACGAGTCAGTGCGTGTGTCCGAAGATGCTGCGGATGATCTCGAGGGGGACGAGTTTGGTGACGCTGCGTGTTGCAAGGAGGCGAGGGAAACGGTCGAAGACGACCCCGCCGCAAATGTCTCGGGCTCATTGGTGATTGGCTGGAAGTGCTCACCAAACGAAGCTCGTGGATTCAAGAATGATCATCTTCGTGTATAGGAGAAACGTAGAAACTCAGGTTCCCTGCGCGAGGCAGCACAACGCCTGCATGACTCAAACTTCCATTGATGCATGTGGATTTTGCAACCTACTTTTGTCGAAATATGTAGGTCACTACAGATAACAACACCAGCTACAGATAAGCCTGCCAAACCTGATATGACCCAGCTTCGTATAGGAGGTTGAAGAGTTTTACAACCTCCGCCATTCCCCCACGTGCAAATCAAGTCTATTCTCGTGCATATTGGCATCAATTGAGCACATGACTGCCATTC
>JAASFV010001158.1:0-10786 GCA_023334015.1 Globisporangium paddicum
AACAAGGCAAAAGGGAGACTGTTTATTTAGGCCCTGAGGGCGGCCCCGAAAGCGGACGCAAATTACTAGAGGTTTGTATACTATAGCTAGGCCTAAATAAAGCTACTTTGACTGGCTATGGAAGCTCAGTGTATATGATTGGCTACTTATCTGTAATAATAGCCAATGACAAGGCCGCATCATTGCTGGCCATAATTGTTTATAAAGTACGCAGCTGGCCCCTGGTAGGGTAGCCAGTGCGAATCTCTACTAAGTTCGGTCGTAAAGATATTGCACAAACAGTAGTTTGGCAGAGTGGTTACTGCGGTGTAACTCACTCGTGTACCCCGTTACACCACCACTCTTTGAGGTCTGGACATCCGCTTCAGGATCCGCATCAGGCTCTAAACTCTGAGTTGTCGCTCAAAATCCATATTCACTCGGCTACTGCATTACAAACTCAACGTTCTGCTTGTCGCCGGTGCTAGCACATGATGTTTCGCAGCTCTTGCTGCTGCCGTCATGTATACGCTTCCTGCGCTCATTTTCGTGTCGCTGGAGGTCTGCACTTCTTTCGCCATTAGCCTGACTCTTTCCACTCGAATTAGTCATACTCCAGCCGCTCCCATTTGTCGTCCTTCTCGCTGTTGCAACCGCCGCAGGAGGTAAAAGGAGTCGTTTTTGCGTTCACGCTCCTCATGATCATGTCGTTCATATGGTCTTGCAGGAACTCCATCACGCGTGCTTGCTCACTCTGGTGCCTGGCGTAGTCGTTCTTGTGTGTTGTCACGTCCGGAGCAGGCACTTCTCTCTCTCTCTCTCGTAGCACTCCCTCCGCTTCTTGCTGTCCAACTTGGGCCCCAGAAGTCTCGCCCACGTCTCGGAGTCAGCCGACTCGCAAGTTGGGACATGGAGGGCATCGATTTTATCTTGCTGATTTGTTTTATTCCAAAGTCCAGCTTCGCGATTTATTATATTCAAAGGCCGCTTTGGGTCGGTTTTCCAGCGAATAAGCGAATAACGCGAAAGAAAAGAATAAGCAAGCGGGATGGCGTCGCCGCGCGCTTCATTGCCAGTTGTGCGGCCGCACCCACGCGCGTCTATTGGAGAAACCCCACTCAGCACACTGTCTCTCGCGACGCCAGCACTGTCGCAGCAGCATAGTGACTCAGTCCGCCCGCCAGCAGCTACGCAATCCACCGAGGAGACGAACACGATTGACGCGCACGCTGCGCCAGCCGTGGAGCGCGAGATCCAAGCGTTTCTGGACGCGTTCGAGCGCGCATCCGCGTCTGAGCTCGCGTGGATCTCAACGTCACTGCCGTCCACAGCGTCGACCGTGTCCGTGTCCGCATCACTGACAGACATTGAGCTGACGAACGCGCTGGCTGCTGTCCATGCCGAGATGACGTCTCTCGCCGATCTCCAGCGCCAGGTAAGCAATAGCAACCGCCGCCTATCGATCGATTCGATGGAGCTGGACAGAGTGGGCGACGTATGCGTGTTTCTGGTAGAATTACAGCAGAAGCTCAGGCACAAACAAGCGTTCCAGGGCGAGGAGGAGCGCACCAAGTGGTGGTGGCTCGTGCATCAGCTCAAGCAACAGCGGCATGAACATCCAGACAAGTGGGACGCATGGACTGACACGTATCTCACGCGCATTGAAGTCACGATCACGAACCTCCCACTAGCAAACGAGGCAACACATGGCGACTTTCTCACCGACACCTCAAGCACTGAACTGCGAATATCCATCGGCGATATCCCGATGCTGGAGAGCAAGAGCACAAAGGCACAACGAGTGCATCGTCGCATGTCTGGCGAGGCAGACGAGGACCCGTCCTGGACGAACTTTTCTCGCATCGTACGAGCCGCGTCCGGACGCACAATGCGCGCGATCATTGGCTCGCACGAGCGCGACAACGAGCTCTTCTCAACAGGAAACAGCGGCGGTGGTGGGGCCCCCAACGGAACGCGAAGTCGGTCGACGAGCAATGCCGACAGCCGCGAGTCCATCCCGACAATGCAACGCACGAGCAGCAGCTTCTCGCAGTCCGTGCTGCGCTCCGTGGTGAGCTACCTGGGGCTCTCCATGGAGGAGACGTTTATGTGCCAGATCTGCTTTGAGTACGTCTCGCTGGCAAAATCCTTCCGCCTGAGCAAGTGCGGCCATCTCTTTTGCGAGGCGTGTCTAGAGAACTACCTGCAGTTCAAAATCGGCGAGGGCCAAGTGTACCCGACGTGCTTCCACGAGAACGATGGCGAGCCAGCGTGTGCCTCCGTGATCGTGCCTGATGACATCCAAGCCGTGGTCTCGAAAGGCTCGTGGGAGAAATACCTCAAGTTCAAATTCAACAAGGAGCACGAGAACGCGCGTCAGTGCCCGTTCTGTGACCACTCGCAGGTCTATCGAGGGAGCGAGACCCCCGAGTGCCTCTGCGAGTCCTGCGGTGGCGAGTTCTGCTTCGTACACAGCACTGCGCACCGCGGCCGCTCGTGCGCCGAGTACGAGAAGAAGATCGTGGCGATCGAGAAGCTCAATCACGCGATGATCAACGAGATCTCCAAACCTTGTCCAGGCTGTAACAACTTTGTCGAGAAAATCGGTGCGTACTTTGCGTGGGCTTATTGTATTTGTTTTATTTGTCTGACTCATGTGTATGCAGGCGGCTGTAATCAGATGAAGTGCGTGGTGTGCAGCACGAGCTTTTGCTGGATCTGCTGCGAGATCATCGACGACACGGTTTTCCCCGAGCACTTCCAGTGGTGGAACATTCGCGGATGTCCGGGGAACCAGATGGCCGAGGTCGAGGAGCAGTCGACGAGCCAGACGATCTCGCTCAAGCTGCTGCGCGGGCTTTTCTTTCTGGTCTTTGGGCCGCCGGCGTTCGTTCTCGCAGTGGCGTTCAGTGTCCTTTGCTGCTGCTGCGCGCCCTGCACCAAGCTCTTCAACACGACTTACCGCAATGCGTTCACGACGTGCTTGTGTGCCTCGGGGTACCTCCTGCTCGCGCCCTTCGCGCTGGCGCTGGCGCTCGTGTGCTCGCCCTGTCTCTGCTGCGTCTATTGGTTCGCCCCCGAGACGTTTGCTGCCGAGAACTTCACGGCCGAACTCCCGGGCGTGAGCATGGAGACGCAGATCGACGTCTCGCCGAACAACGAGTCGATCTTCCGCGAGTCAGTGTGAGTGAGGATTAAAAGAACAAATGTAGCCATCTTATTTATGTGTTCAAAACAGAAACTTGAAGATGGTGCAAGCAAACATATTACCGAAAAGAGGCATGATTTACGGTTTAAAGGGAATATATTTCAAAAGTAAGCATGCAGGTGACGAAAGTGAGGCACATGCCAATCAAAAAGAGCAACATGCCGTACAACCGCCCGCGACCCGAGGACCGCGCCGGCGCGACGCGCTCGACGTCATCTGCAGCAGCCTCGGCGTTCTACGACGATGGACAGTCGGCGGAGTACACGACGCAGGCCAATGCCGCAATACAGAAGGACCTCACGCGCCACGCGCTCGAGCTGCTGCGCTTCGGCACGACGGCCGCTCAACCAGTCACTGCAGCGGCTGACAATAATGACGAGCCGTGGCTGCTGCTGGATCTCGGCGCGGGCTCGGGACTGAGCACGCTCGCAGCGAACGAGTGGCTGCTCGAGCATGGGTTGCTGGGTTTCACGCTCGCCTTCGACATCAGCGCGTCCATGCTGTCGCTCACGGCTGCGAGCGAGGACGCTGCTCAGCACAACATGCTCAGCGTGCAGCGGATGGACTTATATCGCGGTAACGCGGCCCAGCGGTTCCCACTGCGCAACAGTGTGTTCAATGCTGCGATCGGCATCTCGATGCTCCAGTGGCTCACGCACGAAGGGCTCGAGACGTGCTTTGCGTCTCTGCACCAGCACCTCAGCAGCAGCAGACGCGGCCATGCAGTGTTCCAAGTTTACCCGCCAACCATCGAGTACGTGGAATTGATGGAGCAGACCGCGAAGCAGAGCGGGTTCTCTTTCGCCGAGGCGTTCGTGACGTTCCCGCACACCACGACCGCCAAGAAGTGGTTCTTTTACATTGAGGCAGCCAGCGAGAGCTCCATGGAGCCAGCGTCTCAATCTGAAGACTGTCAACAGGTCACTGAGTCACCAGCGCTACTCTGTCTGTTCGGTCGGCGCTTCCATCGGCGCTGTGCGTGGCACCTCCTCCAGTCACAGTCTGCCCCAGCAGCTGCACTGCGCGAGCGCCTGGGCAGAGAACACGTCAAGACCGCGTGGCACATCTGGCGCAAGTTCCGCCGCGCGCTCATGATGGCAAAGGCGCCGGCGCCCACAAATGTCCACGCGAAGCGCTCGCTTGCGCTCTACAAAAGCGACGAAATGATTGGCAGCGCGCTTCAGAGAAGGTTTCTACCGAACGAGATAGGTCAGGAAGCAGACGAGGACGATGAAGCAGCCAAGATGGTGACGTACGAGCTCTTCCTTGCGCACATGGACGACGTCGTTGAAATTTTCCACACGGTGCGTTCTTTTGTCTTTGTTCTTAATGATGGTTGAGCTGTGCTGACTAATACGTCTATTCTTTCTCTCTCTAGGCATATACTGAGACCGTGGCGATCGAGTGCACCCTCCAGTCAGAGACCTTGACCAGAAACTCATCATAGAACCAGTCAGCCACGTCCACCACTACCTGTAAGCTGCTCATAAAACTCAGTTTCCCATGTATTTTGATAGCAAGAGTGGCGTTATATGTGGCGAGTGCGTGAAGAGCCGCTTGATACCAAGCTTCGATACTTCGGCCCAAGCACAATCGATGCGGTCCCGTGCTCGTAGCTGGCGCGCCAGCAGCGCAGTCTCCCGTGGCGATGCAATCACAACAAGCAGATCGCCAGCAGCAGCAGTGCGGTTCCTGCCTTTGATACCGACCGAGACGAGTCTGATACTAAAGTATCTCGTGGCGCATCTGCTCAAGCACAAAATGCATAAGACAGAGCTGTTCGTGCTCAACAGCAAGCCGCAGGAGTTCAAGAGTCTACTGAAGAGCATCAAGCAGGGCGACCTGCCGTCTCGGCTCAGTTCTTACTCGTCGCGGTCTGTTAGCTTTGTGATCCGCCACCTGCTGGCAGATTGCTACGCGCCTCTAGTGTTCTACGACCAGTTCTCCTTGTTAATGGAGAGATTGACGTGCCGGTCTGTTCATGCTGTGATGGACGCTATGGCCCCCGAGCGCCGTGGGCTCCTTGAGTCACTTCTGTTGCTGCTCTACAAGCTCACGCTGAGCGGTGGTGACTTTCAGTCTGCTGGTGATAGTAGTAAGACCATTGGTGCGATTCTCGCTCGCCCGTCAGAGGAGGAATTGGTGACAACTCTGTCAGAACGCCAGCGCATTGGGAGATTCCTGATTGAGAACGCACCAGAGCTGCTCCACAGGCAGGACGAAGTACGTGCTGAACCTCAAGACTCGCTCAGACTTGAAAGCACAAGGTTCGAGAGCGAGGACGAGGAGTCGAGTCACGACGGCTATGAGTACCAAGAACGCAGACCCAGCAGTAAAGATGAGCGTGACCATAGGGCTTCAATGTCGAACTTGCCAGCGCCTCTCTCCGCTGATCAGTCCCCGAAGCAACGACGAACATCGCTGGCAGCCTCTACCACTCTCTTGATTGAGAAGCTCTCTCCAACGAACAGTTCGTTGGAGCCGAGGTCTCCAACACTAAAGCGAGCGTCCTCAGCTACCATGGCAGCCCAACGCTGGCAGCCCCCAGTCGTCCTCCAGAGTTTATCAAGCAACGACGTGGTGATGCTCCAACGGCTCCTGACCATCATTGTCAAGTCGCCTCAGAGCGAACAAGGGCTCTTTGTTGACCACCCGCGTCGCGATGGTGAGTCCAAGGTCCTCGAGCAGCTACTACAGCTGAACGCGGGCAAGAACCTGAGTTTTTTACCGCTCGAGTCCTTCTCCGTGCTCACGCTCGCACTGTTCGTCAAGGAGTTCTTCCTCCAGAGCCAGAATGAGCCTTTGTTGGGCGCTGATGCTCTCGAAGAGCTCGCTTGTGCAGTTCTTGAGGGCGAGGAGAAGCCAGTCATTCGCGAACAAATCCGCAATATTCTGGATAGGAAGCTGGTCGGGTCGATGCGAGAACTGATTCTGCTGTTGCTAGAATGTGTGCACCTCGCGCTCGCGTCCGGGACAGACCAGTACGAGCTCGAGCAAGTCGTCGCCTGCTGTTTGCTTGGTTGCAACAAAGTCCAAGGTGAGAACAGCAATTTATATCTTCCTCTTGGAATGTTGTCTGTGTGCATCGCTTATCACAATGGACAGATTTCCAGTCGAGCTCCGTGAGTGGCTCAGCACGGCGAAAGATCAGCGAGCTGCTCTTTAGCGAGACGCAAACACTAACAGCAGGCTCGGGACAGACTTCACCGCCAGCGACTCGAACAGCTCTGTCGATCTCCAGCGTGCTCATGACAGTGTACTGGGCGACCAAGTGCCTCATGAAGGCACAGCGCCGAAAGACAAGTAAGCTGGACGTACGTACTTCTGATCGTACTGAGGCGCCCATCTGAATCTGTCGGTTGTCTTTTGGATGTCATGTAGGCAACTCGATCACCAAAGCCTCGCCACATTGGCCGCCACCGCCGCCGGCCATGACGACAGCTCGCCAGTTGAAAAAGGAGACACCTTTAAGTGCGACTATCTCGCGTATAAAACAGGGGGCGGCTTCTCAGGAAGTGTGTGACATGGCGACCGAGAATCAAGCGATGCAGCTAAACCTGACGATCCACCCTGAGACGCTCTCCGAGTTCTTGGTATCCTCAGACAAAACTGTGTCACGGGCTGAGTGGTGAAATTGGTGCTGACACTAAACTCGAATGGCTTTGGTTGTGTATTTGTATAGTATGTGCGCAGACGATTCCTACGCGACAAGCTGCTGCTGCAAACGATCCCACTGACAGACATCGTCGCGTGCTCGGAGGCTGTGGCGTCGGGTTCTAACCACGACTCCCAGTTTTTCCTAAACGAGCTACTGGGCAATCGAGACGCTGCTATGAATACTCAAGTCCGAGTCTTCGTGGCGAATGGGGTCCAGAAATTCCTACTCGGCGTCTATACGAGCTACAGCGAGAATGAGGAGGGCCAGAGGCCAAGTGGCGTGCGCTTTGAGCAGCTACAACAGCTCTGCTCAGACTGCGGACTCGACAAAGTTCTCCCAAAAGCGACGTCAGAAAGAGGTAAACTGTTGCTCATATTCACGGCATCGTTGTTGAGCTGTATTGTTCAAGAAGACTTCACGGACACACTTGTTCCTTGTTGCTAGAGATGGAAGTGTTGATCCTGCAGCTACTGGACGACGTGATGGATTGTGCGTCGTCGACCTCTTGCTTGAGCTTTGGCGAGGTATTATATTCGTTTCTTCTGTGACTGAGTTCAGGTCCTCGTGGTGTGAGGCTATCGCTTACTAAGCACTCTGCATCTGCATGGATGCAGTTCTATCTCTTCTTCGCTCGCCTGTCTGCAGAAGTGTACGCAAGTCTTGAGCCAGCAGCCAGTGACTCGGGTGGTGTTAAAGACCACTTGCAGCGCTTCGTGGTCGACTTCCTCTTCCCATTCAGCAAACGCAGGCGCGGCAACACAGCACCAAGCAATGGAGGTACTCTCACCCCACCTCCTCACAGTGGTGATCGCAGCAAATCTCTTGAGCTCCTGACGCCGTCGATCGTGAAGCTGCTCGTGCCTCGCATGGACGACTTTGAGTTCGTCGCTCAGGCGCACCTCAAGTTTCACGAGCAAGTAAATCCAGCCCCAGCGTACACGAGTGGTGAGGAAACGGCTGACGCAAAATTGAACTCAACGGTGCGGATCCTAGACAGCAAGCAATTTGTATTGGCTCGCACCTTATCACATGGTCGGCGGGATTATCTAATGCCGGGTCTTTGTTGTGTGGCGTGTAGCTCGTGAGCTTCGTGCACTGGCTCAAGATTTCCCCAGTGCTGATCGATGAAGCCGCAGCAACGGCAACGCTACAGCGCATTCTGATGATGAACGCGAAGCAACAGGTAACTCTTTACTCTGACTGCTGTGCTGTGCTGACAGCTAAATCGCTTTTTTGTACGCATGCCACCAGGACTTCCGCTGGAGTCCAGGAGATGACGCGCCAAACTCGCGCGTCCTCGCTGGATACATGGAGATCCTGGAAGCGCTAATGGTCGAAGGCTTCAAGATGCTCGCACATCCGTCGTTGAGAGCGTTGTATCCATCCGATGAGGACAAAATGAGCGTTCTCTTGGACATCTGGGGACTCGGAGACCGCACCATTGTCGCGCACTGCACGAACACAGTTCATCATTCCATTTAACCAATGTCAACAGTTTCTTCTTGACTCATTTGAACCAGTCGAATGGGATGGTGAAGTGCCCGTCCTGGTCCAGTCCAAACGATCTGCAGATGCGAATTCGACGGCCTTGCATGAATACCTGTAGTCCTCCTCCAAACTGAAAACCCGTTGGCATTTGACGTGGATCCACGGTCCCCATGCTCACTTGGGCCGCAAACTTCAGCAGCTCTTGGCAGGCTTCGATCACGCTCTCCACTGGGATCGTCTCTGCATGCGTGACGGATGCCACGCCCAGCGCCTGCTGACACATGTTCACGATGTGCTTGAGTTCGCTCTGCTGAGCTTCAAATTCGCTCTTGTGGCGTCGGATCACATCGCGATGGGAGCTTAGGAAGTCCAATGTGTCCTCGAACGACGCATCGCAAGGAGCCTACAAGTTGAGTCCAAACAAGGTTAGCCTCAATGCCTAGCAGTACCAATCACATTTTTAGCCACATACCTGTATATTGCCGTTGTTGAGCACACGCCAGTCGAAATGCCGGTCTTCCACGACCAGCGTCAGCGTCTCCAGTATGCTCTTGTGCTGACCATTGTCCTCATCGGTCCTCGTTTCACTCGAACGCGCCATGGCCTGCAGGAACGTACGATATCGAATCGCTGGACACGTGTGACCCCTCACAATAGCCGCCTCGCCCTGCGCTAACGCTGCACTAGCATCACGCTGCAGAGCTTCCAGTGACTTGCGCGCTGCCTGCATGTACGAAATCATGCGCTCGTCCACGCTCTCGAGCACCTCGATCCACTGCAGTGGCACGTCCGTCGGGTTGAGGTGAATACGGTATTCGTCGTTAAAGTCGATCCCCGATGGCTGGGGGCTGATATCCACGCTCGTGCCATGCAGGAACGCACTGGAAGTGAACAGGCTACTGCCGCCATCTCGTCCACCGCTCTGTGCATTGGTGTACTTACGCAGTGTCTTGAGTAGCACCATGAGCGTCGCGTTAAGGTGGACGGCCGCCCAGCCGCAGCTCGTGCGAACCTCCGCGAGCCCAAACTCGCGCTGAAGCGTCTTCTTCACCGACTGGATCGACAGCCACGCGCTGTAGCGCTGCTGCTGAAGCACGTGGGCCTGTTCAGATACTGAAAAAGGTAAAAAATCCTTCATGGAGCGGATCGCCTTCTTGTGGCGCGACGACGAGAGGTTTTGCGCGCGTAACGCCTCGTATATGTCATGCATGCTGGCCTCAAAGTCCATGTCGCTCTGCTCACGCTCGTAGGCACTCTTGGGCTGGCGCCTGTGACGTTCGCGGCCTCGACGAAAGTCTTTGCTACGAGTTGTTGACTTGAAGTTGTTCTGCTGTTTCTGAGGTTGCTGCTGCTCAGGACTTCCTGCGACCACGACGCCGCACTCGCGCAGGATAGCGCTCATGCGCGACTCGATGCTGGCGGAGAGTGCCAGTGAGAAGCGCTTCAGCTTGCGCTCGTCTTGTGGCTCTTGTGGCTCTTGTAGCTCT
The DNA here is from genome assembly GCA_023334015.1 of Globisporangium paddicum. Classification (NCBI taxonomy): domain Eukaryota; phylum Oomycota; class Peronosporomycetes; order Pythiales; family Pythiaceae; genus Globisporangium; species Globisporangium paddicum. Next base: position 9,821 of record JAASFV010001158.1, read on the forward strand.
TGGGTAGTGGATGGTAAGAAGACGCTGAAGTGAACCTGTAACAAAGCGTTCAGCGAATGCAGATACACTAGAGAAATGCATACAAAAGCGCACCTTTTTGTCGGACGCGCGCATCGCAGACCAGGACGCGTGGTTCCTGCCGCGCTCGTCCATGAACTGGTTGAGCAGCTGGATCGACAGGAGATTCTCATCGTGGACCTGGTTGCAAAGCGAGAGTCACAATAATGAACGAGAGGAGGGGAGTTAAGTTTTCACGCGTGCGTATAGAGGAAAAGGAGACGGAGGCGCTGGTGCGTACGCGTGGCAACGAGCGGAAGTGATCTGGGTGCACGCGCAGGAGGAACTGCTTGAACGTCGCCGAGCGCTTGGCGGTCATTTTGGCTTTGTGGTTGCAGATTGGCAGAGTGGGTATCGTATGGGTAGTATGACTTCCAGCTAGTTTACCCAACAATTGGTGAAATTCAATATAACGGATTCTGCCAAATAAAAGACCGTCTTCTATGGTTATAGTGGTCCATCAGATTGACTCGGGGTGTTGTATAAGGAAGGGACTTGTATTCATGACATGGAAACAAAAATGTCACTGATCAAATTTTTATATCAATGACGAGTGTCAAGGGTAACCTTCGATTGTGAACTCATCTACAGTATCAATCAAACTCTGGTCAAGAAGCGCATGATCAAAATCGTGGTGCTCTTGGTCTAGCCACTTCATATGAAACAAATCGCCGTACACGTCGTGGCGCGCGATGTGCCATTGAGCGGGCTCGTCAATCAAGCCAGCCGCCACGGACTTCTGCACCACTGTGTCGGGAACATTCTTCCATGCCAGTGCGGTCCAGGAAGTAACTGTCTCGATTGTTGGCGGGCGGGGATTGCCGCCTCTTGTGTAGTCGACTTGGTCGGAGGCTTCCCAGGCGTTGATGAACGACGACAGCTTCTCCTTGAACGAGCTGTAGATGCCGA
>JAASFV010001159.1:0-10780 GCA_023334015.1 Globisporangium paddicum
CCCCCCCCCCCCCCCCCCCCCCCCCCCCCCCCCCCCCCCCCCCCCCCCCCCCCCCCCCCCCCCCCCCCCCCCCCCCACACATATCGGACACGCCATGTTGGGTTTTGTGTGTTCTCTTTCGCTTGGTTGTGAGCATGGGCAGCCAGACAGCAACACGCGCTACATGTACCAAACAAGCCCACGACAACCAGCAAGCAGGTCTGCAGTCCTCGCTCGGGGTGGCCATGGAGTCGAGCACTCCTGCTTTGATCTCATCACAAGAAGCCTCGTTTTTTCTCTCTCTCTCTCTTGCGCCGCGATTTGAATGGAGCTCCTCGTTGCGTCGCTTGCTTACCAGTCAAGCTGTTGGTATCGTAATGCTGGTATGCATGCATTGCTCGATCACCAGCAGCTCGAGCTGGTGCTGCAGCCTGCGTCTGGGCTTCTCGTGGACCAACAACGGAGCACATCCCTTGCGGTGCAGTCCATTACACATATCGCGCGCCTGCTTCAAGCTGTTGTGTTGACTTGATCTGCGATTCCATCACAAGACCAGTCAGAAGATCCGCTTTTTATGGATACACAGGAGAATACCCAGCTCAGATGTCGAATTTTGCAACCCACATTCTTACCTTATTACATACAAACTTCCATACAATAAACCTCGATTGAATATGCATATCTTGGATAAATTAAGACGATTCGAAACATGTTTAGCTATTATAAATTTCAGGTGATTATATAACAGGCAATCAAGCTAGCCAGGTGACTCGCCCATACATCGCTTTAGAAAGGGAAGTTGACTCACAATCACTCCACAGTGACGGCCTGCACTTGATTGCGGCCTAGCAACAGTCCAGTCACGCAAAGCAGCTGGTCTTTCTTCTCAACAACTTGCTTGTTTGTTGCGCTTGCGCTACAGAACAACCAACAACCAACAACAACAACGACAGGTGGCGCACAACAACACACACACAAGAAGCGCAAGCCACGCACACTCACTCGCGAAAACAAGCAACAAGCAAACAAGCAAACAAGCGCGGCGATTCCCCATCGTCCACCCTTGCGCGGCGGTCTCCTCGTCCACCCCCTTGTGCGTGTGTGTGAGCGGTACGAGCAAGAGATCCTTCCACATTTTGTGGCCACAGGCAACAAGTGCTTGTGTGCTTCGTTTGCTTGTGGGAGAACAAACAAACAAGCACAACCCAAAAGCAAGCCAACCAGCAAAAATCGAAAGAAAAGCAGCAAACAAGAAGCACTTGTGCGTGAAGGCTGCCACTCAACCACACTTGCTGACTCCCATCTGATCGAGCGCCACCCAGACAAGCAAGAGCGCAAGCGCACGCAAACAAGCAAGCGCAACCACAATGGCCGGCGCGAACCGGAGAGAGAGGCGCGCCAGCGGCCGGCGCGAACAAGCCGCTAGCGCAAGCCCAACACCAACAAGCACAGCAACAACTCGCGCAAGTCCAACAAACACACACGCAAGTGCGCGCGCACTTAAGAAGCACCACTCGCTGGAGCAGCTCGCGTCGCCATCACCGAGCCACACGCACTTACGCGCGCAGTACGGACGCTTCTTCCGCGCCTTCGACGAGGCCAATGCGCCAGTGCTCGGGCTCTCGCGCGACGGCCGCGTGACGCTCTGGAACAAGAAGCTCATGTCAATTACGAGCACGAAACCCAGCGAGGCGCTCGGGCGACCCTTCCAGGAGCTGGTCTTCGAGGCCACGGCCTGGTCCGCGGCCGAGATGATCGCGGCTGTGCTGCGCAACCCGCACAAGACTGTGCGCGACGTGTGTATCCCGCTCAAGACCGCGGCCCCCGGCCGCAACGTGCAGGTGCTGACCAACTTCACGGCCGACATGGACGCCGACGGGAACGTGCTGGGCCTGCTCGCCATTGGACAGGACGTGACCGAGTGGCGCGTCCACGAGAAGCAGTACGCACGCGTCATCATGCAGGCCAACGCGCCCATCATTGAGCTCGACCACGAGGGCAGAGTGACGGTCTGGAACGCCAAGGCCGCGGCGCTCACGGGCTACACGCTCGAGGCCGTGCTCGGCACACCGCTGCTCACGCTCGTGGTCGAGGAAGCCCGTGCGCTTGTCGCCGACGCGATCAAGATCACGCTGACCACGGGCGTGCCCGGCCGCGACTTTGAGCTGCCGCTCGTCACAGCCACGGGCGCGCGTGTCGAGATCATGCTCTGCCTCACGCCGCAGATCGGCGACTCGGGCGCGGTTGTCGGTGTCGTGGCCATCGGCCAGGATGTGACGGAGCGCAACGCCAAGGAGATGGAGTACCAGACGCTCATCGACTCGGCCAACGCGCCCATCTTCGGCGTCGACACGGAGGGCCGTGTCGTGATCTTCAACAAGAAAGCAGCGCAGATCAGTGAGTACAAACCCGACGAGGTCATGGGCGAGGACCTTGTCTCGCGGCTCATCTCGGAGGACTACCAGTCGGCCGTCGCTGCCGTATTCCAGAAGGCCTTTTTGGGCGTCGAGACGGCGAACTTCGAGTTCCCGATGATCACGAAGGACGGCCGCAGCGTCGAGATCCTGCTGAACGCGACCCCGCGGTACGATCACCTCGGCCAGATCTCGGGTGTCGTCGGCATCGGACAGGACATCACGGAGCGCCGCGCCCAGGAACAGGAGTACAGTCGGCTGATTGACACGGCCAACGCACCCATCTTTGGGGTCGACAAGGATTACCGCGTGACGATCTGGAATAAAAAGGCGGCGACGATCACTGAATACACGAACGAGGACGCGATCGGCGAGGAGCTCGTCAAGTACATTCACGACGAGTTCCACAGCGCGGTCATGCAGGTGCTCTCCAAGGCGCTGCAGGGCACGGAGACGGCCAACTTTGAGTTCCCACTTATCACGAAGAGCGGCCGGCGGCTCGAGATTCTACTGAATGCGACCCCGCGGTACGACCACAATGGCAACATCACGGGCGTCGTCGGCATTGGCCAGGATGTGACGGACCGGCGCGCCCAGGAGCAGGAATACATCCGGCTGATCGACACGGCAAACGCGCCGATCTTCGGCGTTGACGTTGAAGGCCGCGTCAACATCTGGAACAAGAAGGCCGTGCTGATCACCGAGTATACTGCGCGCGACGTGATTGGCGCCAACCTCGTCGACGAGTTCATCCCACAGGACTACAAGGTTGGCGTGGGCAACGTGCTTCTGAAAGCGCTCGAGGGCGTTGAGACGGCAAATTTCGAATTTCCGATCATCACGAACACGGGCCGCCGTGTCGAAATTTTGCTGAACGCGACAACGCGCTACGACGAGAAAGGGGAGATCATCGGTATGGTCGGCATTGGCCAGGACATCACGGTCCGCATCGCCCAGGAGCAGGAGTACAGTCGACTGATCGACACTGCGAACGCGCCGATCTTTGGTGTTGACATGAACGGCCAAGTGAACATCTGGAACAAGAAGGCGGCCGAGATCACGCAGTACCCGACGCAGTTCGTGGTCGGCAAGGACCTCGTGCGCGAGTTTATCTCAGGGGAGTACCGCAACCCGGTCAAGCTCGTGCTCTCGCAAGCAATGAATGGAAATCAAACCGCGAACTTCAACTTCCCGCTCATCACTCGCTCGGGTCGCCGCGTGGAGATCCTGCTGAATGCGACGCCGCGGTACAATGAGCTCGGCGAGATCGTCGGCGTAGTCGGCATCGGTCAAGACATCACGGATCGCATCGCCCAGGAGCAGGAGTATTCACGCCTGATTGACACTGCTAACGCGCCGATCTTCGGCGTTGACGAAGAAGGGCGAGTGAATATCTGGAACAAGAAGGCCGTGCAGATCACCGAGTATACTACCGAAGACGTGATGGGCGAAAACCTGGTCGAGAAGTTCATCACCGAGGACTACCGCGAGGCGGTCGGGTTTGTTCTCTCCAAGGCGCTTGCTGGCACTGAGACCGCCAACTTTGAATTCCCACTGATGACAAAGGCCGGCCGGCGCGTCGAGATCTTGCTCAATGCGACGCCACGCTTCAATGAGCACGCCAAGGTCATCGGCATGGTGGGCATTGGTCAGGATATCACGGACCGCATCGCACAGGAGCAGGAGTATTCGCGCCTGATTGAGAAAGCGAATGCGCCGATCTTTGGCGTCGACGTGAACGGCTGCGTGACGATCTGGAACCGCAAAACCGCCGACATTACAAAATACACGAAGGCCGAAGTGCTGGGCAAGAACCTCGTCAACAACTTCCTCGCGGACGAGTACCGAGAAGACGTCGCGACGGTGCTCGCTAAGGCGCTCAAGGGTGACGAGACGACCAACTCGGAAGTGGAGCTGCTCACGCGCACCGAGCGGAATGTCAACATCCTGCTCAACTGGACCGCTCGCTTCGATCAGCACGGACAGATTGTCGGTGTCGTGGGCATTGGGCAGGATCTAACCGACCGCATCGCCCAGGATCAAGAGTACACGCGTCTGATCGACAACGCGAATGCGCCAATCTTTGGCGTAGACGCGAATTTGTGTGTCAACATTTGGAACAAGAAGGCCGCGCACATCACGCAGTACAAGACTGCGGAGGTCATGGGCGAGAACCTCGTCGAGACGTTCATTTCCCCTGAATACCGCCAGATGGTGGCCGATGTGTTCACGAAGGCGCTCGCCGGTGTCGAGACTGCGAATGTCGAGTTCCCGCTGATCACGCGCCCCGGCACAAAGATAGAGATTTTGCTGAACGCAACGCCGCGCAACGACCTCCACGGCAACATTGTGGGCGTGGTTGGTATTGGCCAGGACATCACGGACCGCATCGCCCAGGAGTACGAGTACTTCCGCCTGATTGATACCGCGAACGCGCCCATCTTTGGTGTCGACACGTACGGCTGCATCAACGAGTGGAACCAGAAGATCGAGGAGATCACGGGTTACCACAAGTCGGCCGTCACGGGCATGAACCTCGTCGACACTTTTATCGTGCCCGAGTCGCGCTTTCAAGTGAAAAGCCAGCTGAACCAGGCACTAATTGGCATCGACGTTGGTGAAATGGAGCTACCGATGACGACCAAGATGGGGCGTGCGTTGCTTCTGCTGGTGAACGCGTCGAGCAAGAAGGACATGCACGGCAACATCCGCGGCGTCATCGGCGTCGGACAGGACTACACTGCGAAGAAACACATGGAGGCGGCCAAGGTGAACTTTTTGGCGTCGTTCAGTCATGAGCTCAGGTATGTCGTGTGTATTTGTGTTGTGCCTTGTGTGTGAAGGTTGGGAACTTGTTGACTAATCCTTTTGTCACTTATTGTGCAGAACGCCACTGAACGGTGTGCTTGGTATGCTGGAGCTGCTTCGTGAACAGAAGCTCGACAAGATCCCCGAGCGCTACGTGCACATGGCGTACGTGTCGGGCTCGCTCCTGCTCAACCTTATCAACGACATCCTCGACCTATCTAAGATTGAGGCTGGTCATATGGAGATTTCGACCGAGCCGTTCAAAATGGAGGATCTCCTCGACTACTCCATCGAGATCTTCAAGTTCAAGGCCCGCGAGAAGAACATCAAGTTGTCGATGCAGTGTTCATCCACAGTCCCAAAGTTCGTCATTGGCGACGTTGTCCGCATGCGCCAAGTGCTGTTGAATCTGTTGTCGAACGCGATCAAGTTCACACTAGAAGGCTCCATCACGATCAACTGCACCACCGTGCCAGCGCCAGATATCCCCAAGTCCCAGATCAAGCTGCTCTTCCAAGTCACAGACACAGGCATTGGCATGGACGAAGACGAGAAGTCGCGGCTATTCTCGCTCTTCACCAAGCTCGAGCGAACGCGCAAGAACAACCCGACTGGGTCGGGACTGGGCCTTGCCATCTGTAAACAGCTGGTAGAGCTCATGGGCGGCTCGATTGACGTCGACAGTGAGCTTGGTGAGGGCTCGGAGTTCTTCTTCACGGTCGTGCTCGGTCGCGTAGAAGAGGTCTTGCTGGGCGAGCCACTCAAGTACCCGAGCATCCTGTTGCTAGACAGTGGCGCGGAGCTGAACACAGACGAGCTGATCCCGAAGCACGCGCGTATCCTGGTCGTGGAAGACAACGAGTTCAACTGGGAGGTGGTCAAGTGCTTCTGCATGGAAGTGAACCACCTGCTGCAGTGGGAGACGAACGGTCGCGACGCGTTCCTCGCGTATAAGGAGCACCACGAGAAATACGACATGGTGCTCATGGATTGCGAGATGCCCATCATGAACGGGTACGCCGCGACGCAGAGCATCCGCAAGTTTGAGCAGGATATGAACATCCCGCGCATCCCTATCATTGGGCTCACGGCGTATGCCATGAGCGGCGACAGGAAGAAGTGCCTGGACGCTGGCATGGACGAGTTCATCGTCAAACCGATCGCCAAGGCCACGCTCCTCGCTGCGATCCGTCAGTGGATGCGTGTGCGCTACATCGACCAGAAGAGGATCCTGAGCCGTGAGCCGAGTGTGTTCTCGGATGACGGCACGGAGACCACGGGAGCTGCCAACCTGGAGCCGGCATCCACACACAACGAAGCGCTGGACCTGACGCGTGCGATTGCGGACCTGGAGCTCGAAGACCCGATGATGATCAGCCATAACACCAGCGGACTGCACCTTGCGCACTCGGATGCAATTATCACGTCGCTGTCGACGCTGAGTGAGGGGCCGTCAAGCCTCTCGGACACGATAAACACAATCCCCAACAGCCTGGAGGACCGAAACGAGGGGCTGCTGGCGAGTGTCTCAGGTAGAACTTCGCCCCTTTCCAACTCGCTCTACTTGGATGCTGTCAGTGAGCTAAAGTATCTTGCTGCTCCCTCTCGCGAAATGATGTTAGGCACGTCACCGTACCTCGAGAACGGCTTCGATGGCATGCCAGCGCACCGCAAGTCGTCCTATGGCTACGACTACGACGACCACGCGACGTCGTCCAGCTACTATGACCCCGTGTCCAGCTACCAGAATCTCAGCAACGTCGACGACTACAGTAATTCCAACGGCATTACCAATGGCAATGTCAATGGATACGTACATCACCAACAAGATGACGTGGACCCTTCGCTCTTGGTCGGCTTAAGCCCGAGCTCGTTGGCGTCGACCGCGGCCCCTGAGGACATTGCAATCCCAGACGGTGACCCGGTGGACTACGCGCTGGGCGTGGATCAGTGCGGTGGCAACGAAACGCTCTTCTTCAGCCTGCTGGAGAAGTACGCGTCTGTGTGCGAAGAGTACATGAAGCGCATCGAGACGGCGTTCCTGCACGCCGACTACGTCGTGCTGCGGCGCGAGAGTCACTCGCTCAAGGGCTCGTCGGCATACGTGGCCGCCATGCGCGTATCCAAGGCGGCCTTCCGCCTGCAGCTGGCCACGGAGCGCGTGATGGACAAGGAGCACGCCCCGGCTGTTGAGGTGGCGTCGCTGCAGAGCGCCTTCGAGCTGCTGCGCAAGGAGAACCGCCTCGTGCTCGGGTATCTGCGGCGCAACTTTTCGTTCGCGATAAAGGACAAACCGAGACAGAACCAGCGACAGCAGGGTTCGCGTGGCGGCAGGGGTGACGACCAGAACGCCTGTGCCGTCATGTAGACCAGCTGACCACCAGCCAGATAGCCACGAACAGTTATTTATCCCGTATTCCAGATCTCAGTCCAAGCAGAAGCTATCAGTAAGCCCCACCCATGTATATATACTGGCTTTTCGTATTGGTTATGCGCGAGTCCCTGGCTGTTGTGTCGTGTGCACCTATCTTGTCACAAAGAGAGAGCCGCTTGGCTACTTGGCCTGCTGCTTGAGGTCATCGAAGTGCGCTTCCTGGATTTCGGTCAGCAGATCGTTCATCGCCAGCTGGAACTTCGAGTACACGAGTCGCCGATTCGCGCCGATCTGGTCAGCAAAACGGGCGAGTTTCCTTCGAAGCCACTCAACAAGGTGAGTGAGACTGTGATTGGAATTTGGCTTTTGGATGTGTATATAAACTCACACTTTCTGCATGGTTGGCAAGTTCTGGATCCAGGCCACGATGTCGTCGAGCGCGTACCCATGCTCTGCGATGAGCTCATTGGCGTCCTTCAGGCAGTACTCGGAGACTTTCTGGACGATCTCGTCCACTTCCATCTGCTCTTTGGAATCGTCCTCACCCAGAAGGATACTGGGACTGCTGCATTCTTTTGCTAGTGCTCCGCTGCTGCTGCTCCAATCGAGCGAGTCCTCTGGAGACGTCGCAGTCACCGCCGAGGCACTCGACTGGCGCTCACAGTGCTTGACAAAGTCGTGGCTGAGCAGCTGCTTGACGCTCCAGCGCTCTGTCTGGTCCTTTTGGAGGCACTTATCGAGGAAATCGCGAAAAAGGTCGGAGAATTCGCCTTCTGGGAAACGCGGAGGCTACGGAAATCAGCTCACCAGAGAGTCAAGATGGTCATTCCGAGACAAGCAAATGCGGCTACTTGGCTCTCACCGGCTCGTTGCGGATCATGTGAAGCAGCTCCCAATAGCCGCCCTTGGACGAGTACGGGAACCGCCCGAGCGCGCACGTCATGATCGAGAGCCCGAAGGACCACACGTCCGACTTGTACGAGTATTCCTGAGAGAAGAGCGAGATTAAGCCAACACAAGCAACGCTAAATCACCTGCACACTCAAGCCGACCACTCTCCAGAATCGTACGTACCTCACTGGCGATGCGCTCGGGGGACATGTACGTGAGCGTGCCGACGAACGTGTTGGCCTTGGCCATTGAGTTCTCCATCTCGCGCACGATGCCAAAGTCCGAGATTTTGACGTCGCCAAAGTGGTTAATGAGCAGGTTGCCCGGCTTGATGTCGCGATGCAGCTGATGCGTGCTGTGCAGGAACTGCAGCCCCTTCAGCACGCGGTGCGAGATATTGGCGAGCACGCTCTCGGACTTGCACCCGCCCGTTTCGACAATGTCCTGGAGTGAGCCGCCATCCATGTACTCGACGACGATTGACACGTTCCCTTCGTTCGGGTTCATGAACGCATCGTAGAGGCACACGATCTCAGGGCACGCGACGGTCCGGCGGTCCACCACGTCGTCCGAGAGCGTTGAGAGGTTGTTGTAGAGTGCCTTGAGTTCCGCGATGAGCTGGTGGCGCTTCTCAATCTCGAATACTGGGATCACCTTCACGGCCACGAGCAGCAGCGACGGCACGTGCAGCGCCTTGTGCACGACACCACTGGCGCCGCGCCCAAGCACACCGAGCTTCACGAGGTACTTCTTGGCGTTCGACGGTGTTTGCGGACCCGGTGGGAGTCGGTCAGGGGACCGCGTGATGCCGCTCTGCTTGATCTGGAAGCCCACGGCGTCGAACGTGCCCGATGCCGAGAGATCAAAGGACTTGTCGACGCGCTCTGTGCTCTGCTGCAGATCGAGCTGGAAGTTCGCGCCCAGACCAGCGACAAAGTTGCGGTTGATGCCCTTCTTCCCAGTGGACGTTGGCGACAAAGTGGATGCTGGACGCAGCTGAAGCGTTGGACTCTGTGTCTGCTGGCGTCCTGGGGCTCCGAGCGATGCGTCGTCGTCATCAAGCGCTGGCAGCTCGGTGATCTCGAGTTTGATCTTTGATCTGGCGCTATACAAACAGGTTATGAGCAGTGACAGAGATCAAGGCAACGGCGAGCGACCAGCAAAGGCAATAACTGACTATGCACCTGGGCTTTTTCTCGGGCTTCTTGGCTTTCTCTTCGACTGCTGAGCCAGAAGTGGCTTTGCTTTCATTCGGGTCGCTCCGGAGCGACCTGATGCGCCGAATCTCGTTCGCGAGCGACTGGACGCTGCGTATCTTGTGCAGCGACGTGTCCGTGTCACCACTGGCTTTGCTCTCGGCCTTGGCGAATGCTAACGTTTGCGGACTGATTGACGAGAGTTTATCGGGCGGCGGCGGCACTTTCTTCGCTGGCTGGCTGTCGACGTCTTTCGATACTGGCAAAAGTGTTAGCAGAGCCTTTGGGGCTGCTGCTGTAGAGGAAACCGAGAGCTGTGCTCGCACCACCTTGTCGAGGACCTTGGGCCGAACCTCGGGCTGCTTGAGCTTGGACTCCTTGAGCACAGCACTGCCACTGCCAGGCCGACTCAGCGATTTCGCGTCGGGGATGTCGTCGTCGAGATGGCTGGCGCTACAGAGGGTGGCAAGAGCGTATGAACTTATTAGCTGCGACAACTTTCGATGCATTAGTGCCAATGTTGTTGCTGGGCTTCGCACACGCGCTTCTCGTCCTTGGGCGCCGCAGCTTTCGACACAAGCGAGCTCTACACAAAACGACAGCATCGATATACAAAGGGTACGTTACCACCACACAGCTAGCAGCACGCTGACCAAGCCATTCTAGAGACTAGTACGTGTGTTGTACCTTGACGTCAGCAGGCTCGCGCAGCTTGGATCTGCCAGGCTAACGCACTCAGTAGGTTAGTCCTACTTCTTAAACACGGGCAAATTCATGGCATTTGGTGGCACATACCAGCGCCTTGGCGTCACTCAGGTCGTCCTCGTCTCCCACAGCCTTCATACACTTAATTGAGTTTGAACAGAGAGCCTCGTGGATGGAATGAGGCTGCTTCACTGTCTGTCTGGTGGCTGTTCACCAAGTGGCGTCCTTTCATGGCATTTCTCTTATCTGATTACTGACGCATTGTTCAACTTCAGCCTGAGTCTGTTTCTGAGCTAGCTCTACGAAATGAAGATGCGCATTGCCGCCCTGAGCGTGGCCGGTGGCGTGCTGCTCTCGCGCGCTTGGTACGATGGCGTCGTGGCTCGGAATTCGTTGGCCGCCTGGCGCCTCGC